>JASANE010021413.1:0-60511 GCA_030248225.1 Trileptium ribeirensis
TAATGTGACAGGCTTAAACAAATATGGTATTTTTAGTATTTCTATTTAACGTGTTCAAAGTTAGCTACAAGATTCCACAAGCTCAGAAAATAAAATAATGCCCTATGCGCGTTCTAGAAGTGAAAACTTCAGCTGGATAACGACCTGAGCCGGTCTAGATTGGTCGGTAAGGCCGATACTTTGTTACAAATAAAGAGGGGCGGGCCGCGTTGCCGAAATATCGGTGCAACCAATTTTTGGGACCAACTTGCAAAAATCCAGCCTGTTCCCACTTCTATGATCAAACAATTATTCAAATTTTCTTTCAATTATAGTTCAAACATTTTCAAAAAGTAAACGTAAAAAAATTTCAACACGAATGAATTAAGTTCCAATATGTTTTGATTTGTATCATGAAAGGGTATAGGTTATTATATTTCAATTTGACCTAGTATGGTAAGCATATGTAGATGCTTCTATTACCCACTTAACCACGTTTAGAGATTTATCATGCTTAGTCCCACAAAGGCTAAACCTTTAAATTATTGGAATAGTCAAAAATTTTAACTTAAAAAATCATTATAATATATAGCAATCTTAAAAAGAAGTATATTCGCGTAAATGGGCGACAGATGGCAATAAATTAACCAAGCGAAAGGATGTAATTTTACATTAAAATTCTTTTAAAATTCAGAAATGCAGGTGCAAATATTTAGTCTGGCACACAGACTCAATCAAAAAATATCATAATGAAAAAAGCGTTTGCAAGTTATCTAACGCTATTTAGTTAATACTCAGTGTTCAACTATTTGTGACACTGTTGCAAAAATAACTTCTGAGCAAATCTAGTCTATACTAAACATTAAATATATGTGGGTTTTTCCACAACAACACAGTGTTTACTTATTATGCTAACTCGATTTTTCAAATTGCATACACATCTGAGGTGAGTTTATGGCTTATGATCATTCATGGTTTATGTTGTTGTGCGAAACTTTATTATGCTACAACGAACAAGGATTGGGCCGTTTTACGTTAGCCTTTCCCATCATCGCGAAAACAGTAAATGCTGAAAATACGTCAACAATTTTGGCACAATTTTCAGATCGACGAAGCGGTTCATAAAACGTCTATTATGGCTATATTAATGCCAAAAATTAGTTGCCGTTTTCATGTGCTTACCTATTAGTACCGAGGATTTTAGAAATTTTGTTCTTGTTTATGTGTAATTTTATGCATGTATGCTTCGAATCGCATTGACAAGCAGAGTCGAATTATATCAAAAGAGGTCCGATTAGTTTTTGGGATAACGAGTTAATAGTTCAGGGGCGTCGCTAAGCGAGAGGCGCTCCCACTTTGGTGGAAAAATTAACTGATGGGGTTATAACAAAATGATTGTAGACGACCGCCCCCCCACTTTTGTAGAACTTGCGGCGCCCCTGTAACTGTTAATGAGTCAATGGTTAACGAATTATGTCGCAAATGGACACGACTTCGAAGATGAGCCGTTGTAGCCTGGTGCTGTGTTTGCTGATTACAGTATTAGAATCCTTTATGGCAGAGCTTCATGCGGTCGGTATGCGACCTCGTTTCCTTTTCAAGCAAATGTTAGAAGCGACCAATATCGATCGGATAAGATATGCGAAAAGAATCAAACTTGGAGAGGCGCTGTATGGCTATTAGCTGAAGTGGATTGAGGAATTTTAGTCTAATTTTGGCCAGCGAAATGTTTTCAACTTCCTATTTCCTAGCAAAATCTTTGACATGGATGCATGAAGTCAACAATATTCCTCCGATAAATAGTCACGGGTTGCTAGAGACAGCAATATGTTTTACTACGAATTCTTTATTATCGCTGACGATATTATCATAATGTTTTGCCTCCGAGATGTTTACAATGCCATCATGCACTGCAAAGATTTAAACCAGATCGGTTTTCTTGCCGTGGACGGTAACACAAATATTCGTACTAATATTGGCTGAAAGTTGGAATACATTAAGCTGCTCGTAAAATAAGATTCAATATAAACAAACATATTTACCGTTATGTTAAATATTTTATAGTAAGAAATGAACAGATCTATTTATCATTTCCTGATTTATGGCTGTTGTGTGTTAAAGCTACGTATTGGTGTTTATGACCAAATAACAGGACCATATATGCTCAGCGTCTGAGTTCCGAAAACGGGTAGTCGGGTGCTCGACAAAGGAGGGTCTGTCTTGGGCCTTCCCCAACGAGGGGATAAATCGGTGGAGCAGGGGAGGCGCGAGATCTGCGGAGCAGGCAGGGAAGGGGAAACCGCGCGGCGGGGAGCGTGGCCAACGTGTCACGGGAATAACCTCCCTATACCACTATGAGCATGTATGAACATGATAATCTATTTCACTCGCCACGAGTATAATAATGGTATTAAATCACGTCGTTAAAGAAAGACTGGATTTTGTCTCTCTTGTAAGACTACAGAGTTTTTGTTCAAAGTGAGGATATGTTCTTGTAATAAATGTTCAAGAGTCCGGTGCGTATTGAAAATTCTGTAGTTGTCCAACGGACAGAGTAGCTGTAAATGGCAAAGTAATAAAAAATTGACTGCAATAATTAATGGCTGCTATTAGCTACTGGATAAACACAACGGTGATTATGTAGGTATTGACGTAACGTTAATAAATAAATGTATGCAACGTCAAGGTCGATATGCCTAATTATTATTTTACAACAAAACATTTGCTTTCACGCCATATGGTAGATAAACGAGCCGACTAAACAAAGTGTCTTTTACGTATTTTTTGGGATCAAGTTTAATAAAGTTGACTTGAAAATTTTTAGAGTGAAATTGTATATTGAAGACACGATTGTGACGTGTGAATCGACTTGGCAAAAGACGGTGTCACATGGAATTGTGATAGCTCAAGTTTACCTGATAACAGATGTACGATGGGTGTTCGGATGAAAATATTGAGAGGGAGATGGTATGTTTGTTACTGACAAAACAATATAAAAATTAAATTAAATTTTGCGGTACATGAATAAACATGTTCAAGGCTAAAGCGAGCACACCGTGCCATAACGTAATATAGGTATAGAGACAAAGCAAAAATTTCGGAAGCAAGGAAGGATAAAAGATCAACTAATATACGAAATTTGATCTATAATTGTACTGTTTTTAATTGTTGATGGAGTGTTTCGTCAAAATTCGACTGAGTTCGCGATGAGCTCCCCGAGGCCCATTTAATTCTACCAAAATTAATGTGATTAGCTTCACATTATTTATATACAATTGCAAATATTTTTTAGCGAAAGAAACACATCCTCTTGGGTTTTGAATGATTTCAATTACCAGTTGTCAATGTACAGCACCAATAGCTAGATTTAGAAGCTATTGAAGAAGTGCCGTACACAGTTATACAACAAAGGCTGTTGCACTTACTAACAGGTACACAGAAACGATATTCTTAAGTCATACATGGCGGCGGTCGGTCATGCCAGGGGGGGGGTAGAAGCCCCCCACGGGGGGAGGTCGTGGCCATCCCAGGGGGGTAACACCCTTGGCCGGCCAAATTTTCCTAGGGGAGTTGGTCTTGAGGACATTTTTTTGTTTTTTGGTCCTAGCTGCCATATTTTTCGCCTATGTGTTCAGTTTCTGCACTAGGGTCCGGCCTCAAAACTGGTCGAGGCGGGGGGTTTCGGGGTTTCCGATTCTGAGAAGTGTTGATTGCATTCTGAGCATTTATAATTCTGAGAATTGTGTAAAATGTAAAGTCTCTGTTTACCGGCAGCGATGTTTCAGAGTATTGTGCGTATCATAATGTAATGTGTGTCCGAGTAGCCGTGTTGTGTAAATAACGACATTGCTCATTTTTGGTTTTGCAATAAACTGTTCTAATCGTAACTTATGTTTTAATAAAGTACCAAGAACATGCGTTAGCTAACGGCACCCGAGTATTTTATGTTCGATAAAATAGTGGTTATCTGACAAACCAAAGTTATCGATAACTATTGTGAGCTTGCACTGGTGAGCTCTGCTTTGGGCTGTTAGGCAAAGACATGACATGCTATTAATTCCAGTTCGGTAACAACTACCAGAGCGAAATTCATGGTACTCGGATTTCACGGGCTGCATTCGCACATCGTTGTCTTCGTGATAACCAGAATACTGCATTGTTCCAACTTCGGTATTTTGATCTGACAGCCTTTCTAATATTGAGCTGCATGCCACGCTTCGTTGGGTATAAACCTGAAAAAGCTCCCAAGCCTTGAAGCTGTTGGTGAAAAGGGTCGTCAGGCTAACAGATATTGGTCAACATCGCGCTAGGCATAATACGAATCGCAATAAAATACGCTCACCATGACCATACGTCGAAGCCAAGATTATGTATATCTGAAAAGGGGCCACCCTGATCGCGAAGTAATCGATTTTGGGTTTTGGGGGTATGAGATGATTGGGGTCCAGGGACTATGGGGACATAGCTGAAAAGATGGTAGGCCCCTTCCTCGAGTTCCCCTCCAACCGAAGGAGGGCCGATTATCCCAACACGTGTTGTATCGGAGGACACCGTTTCGCTCAGATCTACGTGTCATTAACAATTAAGATGGCTCTCTGAGCTGATAGCTCAGAGTCGTGGGTGTACGGGGGTGGCATATTTCTTCTTCATTTGGGTGAACGGGCAACCACATCTGGGGATCTATATCATCAACTAGACCACGTTGGCCGTAATTGCACGGCGGTCCTAGGCTTGAACACTAGACCAATGGGCGGCAAGTCTCTTTTTGACAGAGTCCCACCCCTTTGAACCCACGTACGGTATAAGGGTTTTCTTGCCGGTTGAGGTTAGGCAACCCGTGTTCCTCGTTACAAAATTTTTAATGCTTGAAATCCTGATCTTACAACAAATAATTTTAAACGGCTGTGTCGTAATCTATAGAGTCTCCATTTAGCAACCACAAGTGCTAGGGAGTTAAGTTTTTATATTTTAGTACTAAGAAGGTTATGTATGACAAGATATCTTCATACATTCGCAAGCGTGAAATATGTTTTAAACTGCAGCTTCCGGTATTGGTTTTTATCTGGCACTTATTTCATGTTGTCGCATATAGCGTTTAATATGCGATGCTAGCGTGTACTAGCGTCTAGCTACGATGCAGCGAAGCAGATTTGTATAATAGGATGATGGTTTCTAGCTAAAATGTGACCATTTTTCTGAGTGTAAGCGTTGTCGTAGGATTTATTATCGTTCTTACGTTACTGCAAAGCACACAATGCTGACGTTTTTTCGTTTTCATCGAGTTTTGAACTTGTTTTGGAGGTGTAACAGGGGTTCGTGGTTATACCGACTTTTGGTTAAGCGAAGTCAAAGTTCACCTTCGCTACATGGTCCTTCGGATTCGAATTATTCGGATGTTCTGGATTTATTTTCGTGCTCTCTACAAAATTTAAAGGTAAATACCTGTGTTTTTTTGCACGTCAAGTATTTTTGCTGTGCCAATCCGTATTATGGTTCCTAGCTACCTGCTATAATGCCATTTCTATTTTCTTTATGACCTAACTAGTGTTCTAGTTGGGGTAATTTTAACTTAACCAGTACCGATATGACAAACCGGAAATCAACATTTTCGGGCATTTGGACGCGATGATTTCGATTCGATGAAACAGTCACGCAACGGTGTCGACGGCTTGCAGCGTGTATAATACCAATGCGAAGCTCATATACGCAATCTCGTAGCACTAGGTCTAACCGATGATACTTTTGGCAAAGTATTTACTCCTCTGGTGCTTTCCAAAGTGCCGCGTTTCATTCGAGTTGAATTACACCGCCGAAATGGGACGATTCCGTGGACGTTGACAAAACTTCGAAACTACCTGACGGATGAAATTGCGGCTCGCCAGATGGGATCACATGCGATGGGAGAAAGTTCATCCACATGGAATGGCCACAACAATGGCAAAAATGTTCCAAACTGGTAATATGGCGATCGTAAGAGATATAATACTGCCCTGGTTGCCACTGACAATCCGGTTCAAACAAATCCGAGACAGCCTTGTAATTTCTGCGGAACACTCGGACATTTTCCTTCTGATTGCAAAGTATTTACATCTGTAGCCGCCCGCAAAAGAGCCTTTAAAGATTCTTGCTATTTGTGTTTGCGAGAGGGGCATCGATCATCCACATGCCAGAGCAAAACTGTTAAGTGTCGGAATTGCGGTGCTGAGCGTTTACATCACCGCAGTTTATGCCTGGCCAAATATCAGAACACCGAAAAGGTAGCATCAAAGTTTCTGATGACAGCAATGGATCGGGACATTCCAAGCTTGCGGTTACGAGTTCGAAATATCCTTATAACGACATCCATTCTGCTGTTCTCCCTACAGCAGTAGCAACAGTCAAGGATCACGTGGCAGTTCGACTGATCGTTGATACAGCGTCGACTCGTAGTTTTTGCCGTAGCGATATTCTGAAACGGATAGTTCCTCGTTTTATTGGGGATGACGTTCTAGGTTTGGATGGAATACTAGCCAACTCTCGCAAATAGGACAAGAACACGTGCTTTGAATTAACCGTGGTAACCGCTTCATGTGACAACGTCGTGATCGCTGTCAACGCTATGCACACAATTTCAAGTCCTATTGCAATACCACCAATTCCAGTCGCAAAGTTTCCGATTATCAACAATTTCAGTTGGCAGATCCGTTGTTTGAGTAATCAATTGAAGTTCGAATTGATATACTGATTGGACTCGATGATTTAGGGGTACAGCAAGTTCGTCTGACTATTAATTTGGTTTTGCTAGGGACAAAACTTGGATATGTGCTGTGCGGGTCATTTTCGATACCGAAATTGGAGAACAAAAACCTGATAAGTGAAAACGTGTTGCTGGCCGTTTCAGAACAAGACAATCCGCAAAACGACAACTTGGAATGATTGTGGAGATTGGAAGATGTTGCAGTGAGGCCTGCGATTTTAAATGACGATGATGCTATTGCAGAGAAATAGTTCATTGATTCTATTCAATACACACTAGTGAACAGCGACATTCCATTCGATGGCCGTGGAAGTCAGCTCACCCTGAGTTACGTAATAACTTTGGTCTCGCTTTGGGGCGGCTCAAGGCTCTGCTAAGGCGAATTGACCGACCTACACTGAACTCTTACAACAAACTCATCCAGGATCAAGCAAAGAGTGGTATCATCGAAGCAGTACCAGTGGTTCCTGACGGAAGTATGGTACATTATATACCACATCATTGAATCGTTCGACCGGACAAGTCAACTACAAAGCTACGAGTGGTGTATGATGCCTCCAGCAAGGCGAACAAATCACTCCAGAGTGAACGAGTGCTTGTACCGTGGTCTTGTCAGCTTAGCTAATTTAAGTGGCCTGATATGGCGTTTCCGATTTCATAAAATCGGAATATGCAGTGACATAGAGAAGGCTTTCTTGAAGGTATGTCTAAAAGAAGATCGACAGGGATGTAACAAGACTTTTGTAGATAGCGGGCGTCCACAAACCGCCTTCTCCGGCCTGTTTTACTATCACTTTACTAGATTGCTATTTGGTGTTAATGCCAGTCCGTATATGCTTTTTGGTACAATTCAACATTTGGAAAAGCAAGAAACACCGACGTCACAATGTATTCTACGGAACTGCTATGTCGATAATGTCATAACGTTAACAGAGACAACAGAGAGTGCTAAAGCATTCTATTCAGAGGGAAAGCAAGTCTTTAAGACTGCATCGATGAATTTACGTAAATGGACCACCAACGACAACTCGTTCGCGGAAGCCATAGCTGAATCCGATCGCGGAGAATCCACGATTGTGAAACTTCTTGGTTTGGAATGGAACTTGGGAACTGATACCCTGAAATGTTCTGCAGTTTTACGACATGATCAAACCTGCCGAACAAAACGCAAGATGCTGCAAGCTATAGCTAAACCATGCAGCTATTTGTCACCGGTCACGATCGAGCAAAGATGATTCTACAGGAATTGTGGTCGCTACAAATCGACTGGGATGCGGTTGTTACGAATTCAGTTCAAAGCCGGTGGGATGTATTTCTTCCTAATCTGATATCGTCTTTACGAATCACAGTTCCTGGGTGGATTGGGGCAAACAGTAACAGCAAGGTGCAGCTGCATTGTTTTTGCGATGCCTCTCGCAAGGGATACTGTACATCAGTGTATATTAGATTACAAAGCGACGACATGGCCCTTACTCATTTGCTTTTTACAAAAACCCGCATCAGTCCATTGGGTAATCCAAGTCTTACCATTCCTCGACTTGAGCTAACGGCTCTAGCCCTAGGATGTCAAGTGATTTCTTTTGTGCGGTAAGAAATCGGCCGAATCGAGTGCGATGCCTATGTCTGGACAGATAGCCAATGCTCGCTACAATAGTGTCAACAAAAACGTCCAATCTCCGCCATATTTTAAGAATCGGGCGAACCAAATTCGTAAATTCGAAATGCTCAACTTTCGATCTGTGCCGAGAGAAACAAATCCGACCGATCTACTAAGCAGAGGTACGTCTGCTGGTGATCTACAAGCGTCTAAACTGTGGTGGTGCAGTCCGCCGTGGTTACGAGAGAATCAACCTAAATGGCCGTCCACGCCAATAAGGCAACCACACGAAGAAGGAACCGATACAAACGTGTTGATTACAACATCAAAGACTAAACCTGTTACCTATCCGACAAAATACAGCTCATTACAGAAGCTGCTGAGTGTTACAGCGTGGGTGCGCCGGTTTCTCAATGGGCTTAAAGGAACCTGACGTAACTCTGCTTGCTTGATTCCGTTTGAACTCAAGGAAGCGCTGGCTTGTTGTATCAAGGTAGTCCAGCAATCTTATCAGGCAGACAAACCTCGCGAGTTTGCTATACTTAGTAAACAGTTAAATATATTTCTCGATTCAAACGGGCTCTACCGATCGCATGGGCGTATCCTTGACGCACACCTGGATTATGATACCCGTTTTCAAGATTACTTGCCAAAGGCAAGGCCTTCACTGATTTATTGATCATGGATTAGCATAAAGCTCTTGCACATTGTGGTGTGCACCATTGCATGGCGGATCTATGAAGCAACTATTAGATTCCTCGTGCGCGATCCGAAAATAAAAGAGTCTTACGCAGTTGTTCGATATACCGCCGCCTCAAGGCTGGACCGTTTAAGGCTCCACCTTCACCGCCGCTACCAGCATTCAGAGTGGCAGCTAAACCATTATTTTCTGCCGTGGGAATCGACCATTTAGGACCATTTTTTATCCGTGGCCCGGATAAATCAAAGGGGAGAGCGTGGATATGTTTATTCACCTCTTCTTGTACTAGAGCAGTGCATCCTCAGTTGCAGAACAATTTATACTTTGCCTCAGCCGTTTTATCGCTGTATACGAGGCTCCAGAAATAATCGCGTCGACAATGCTAAGCACTTTTGCGCTACCAAGAAACTGCTGGACAAGAATGGTGCCGGTACCAAGTCTAATGAGATTGTACAATTATTTTTCATGCGTCATGGCATCACATGTGAATTAATACTGGAATTTGCTCCATGGTTTGGAGGGTTCTACGAAAGAACGGTCGGAATTGTGAAGAAGGCTTTGCAGTCTACTATATACAATCAGATACTGAGTTGCATTGAACTGCAAACTCTGTGTTCTGAGGTGTGTAAGATCGTGAATTCCCGACCACTAACATATTGTGAGGACGACATCGGCAGCACAGTACTTCGTCCTTGCGACTTGATCTTCATGAATCGACCGTCAATGGAGTCTACCATCGATGGCAGGCAATTGGATACTGATTACTTACCTGTCTCACCAGGCTCACCTGTCAGACCAGTCTCACAAGGAATGCTGCGGCTGAAGTGGCAGCGCATCGAAAACCAGCTCAACGCGTTTTTTAGTACTAGGCTAAATCACTACCTTGTGAGCCTTCGAGAACGTTTTTGGAATCCAGCAAACTGGGCAAGCTCCAATGAAAAGCCTACAGTGGGTTCCTTTGTTTTAGTCAAACAACCAGGAGTGCCACGTATGCAATGGCAGATTGGAAGTATAGCGAAGTTGATTGAAAGCGCTGATGAATCTATACTAGCGGGTGTGGTGAGCCTTCCAAATGGCAAATGCATTCAGCGCCCACTAAAAATGGTTGTTACCCTTTGGAAGTACCACCCGAATCTGATGTGAATACTTCAACCGGACTGGAACCTATTACGCACTGATTGTGGGTATATTCGTTCCCCCAAACGACGTACAGCCGTTGCGGCACGTTATAATTGGTTATCTAACTCAGAAAAGCCTGAGAAAACACAATAACTGCTTGTTTCGTGTACTTACAATAAATCTATATAATTGTGAAGGACAGGTTTCTCCGAGCGAAACCTTACCCTCACAAGCGTGCGTGTTACACTACTTTGCAGACCTAAACAATATCCGCTGTGAGCTCGGTTTCTCAGCTAACCAGTTTCGAAGTTCGCTCTCGGTGATTAGGTACACTTCTGCGATATCACAGTCTCCGCGCTATCTGGTGGGCGCCCTTCTGCCCGCTCCCGTGTCGGTCCTTGCAATTTTGGTTCCCTTCCCCCTTTATGTTTTTGTGTTTCTTTCGCCTGCGCTGCAACTGTCGAAAATTTCACACCTCGCTCTGTGTTGTCTCGCCATTGTTGTGAGTGTTGTCTGTTGGGGCGGTAGTACTTCCTCGCACCCTGATATACAACACCACCACGAGCGTATAATTGCGGCAGTACGGCACGAACAAAAGAGTTGTCGGATAGACAAATTTTAGAGTTTTAAAATTCAACAAAAGAGGAACATTCCTTTTAGGTACGGGTCTTCGTGCGGTTTGGGGAGTTAACAGTAGGCAGCCTTGGGGCGCGCTTTACATGTTGCTCGCTTGTCTCGCTTTAGTGCTCGCGCCGGCTTGGTCGGGTGCACCCTCCTCGCCGGGTCTAGCGTGATAGTCCGTTTGTGCGGTTTCAACCGACGTTTTATTCCATGATAGGTGCCTGTTGTTTATTAGACTCGCTCTATATACTTTATGATCATGGGCCGTCTTGCACTGTACGTGGCAGTATTCAACGCGTATTTAGATCATTATTGTCACCTGGGTTGAGTAGAGCCCCTTAGCTTGTATACTAATTCGAATCACTGAACTCGGTGCAGTTTTCTTTAGGAGGGATTTCCGCTGTTCTTCATGTCCTCCGGCCCGTGATATGCAGTTCATACCTGTGTCATATTTGTATAAGTTGCTCGGGATCGTATATATATATTTTTGTAAAACTGTATTGTATGTTGTTATGATTTTGTGTGTTGAAGTATCTGAGTCTATAAATTATGTCATATTTGTAGTTTAAATTGAGGTTATATATTTTGTTGCTTCTGACATGAAAATACCTGGTTAAGGAGTCCATAAATTAAGAGATAAAAACGATAGATTTCGGCCATAATCAACGTCATAAATTAGGACTATTAATTGGCAAAGTTTGACATTATAACCGGCCATAAATTTCAACCATAAAACGATAAACTTTTTAAAATAACAATTTCAAAATCGATAACTTTTCCAGATTTCAAATTTAAATAAAATGATTGGGCCATTGATGACCACGCCCGATCGTAGGAGGCGTGGTCGGGGATTTGAATGGCTGAGCATTGACATCCATATCCAGCCGCCTGCAGAAAAGTTTATTTAAGCGCCTGCGTATTCGATTCAGGGGAATCAGTCGGGTTTAGGACTCACCATGTTTGGTGAGTGAGTTTTTCTTTATCGAAAGTTCGCTCTTTTCAACTGGTTTCTTCGCATTAAGTTTTCTTTTCATTTCAGTGTGTCTGAAGGAAGGCTTCCCGGTCTGCCCGGACGGGTAGCTACAAGCGCGCGGACCTTCGGTTCGTTTCTTTTTGGTTGCTCGCATAGCTATATTTTACGTATAGGGTCAGAGACCCTTCAGATCAGACTAAATCCTTTTCGTTTTCGCCCTCATATTTCGTTCCGTTGCCCGGCTGGTTCCCCCGGTGTTTTGTCTTAGCACGGGACGGAGCACCGGTTACGACTCATGGTTTTGATAAGAGCTGACGGAGGATCGGCGCATCAAGTTTAAGACAGTTAGGTCGTGATTGCTTCTGGACTCGGCATTGCTTAATTGTTTGCTTGTTTTTTTCTTACTTGACGTTCGCATTGGGGCTGGCAAGTGCACCGCTTGCGTTGAGAAATAGGCGACAGTGGGGCAAAGCCTGACTGTGTAGGCATCAGTGGGGCAAAGCCTGACTGTGCCAGAACTATAAATCGTACAAAGAGCTGACGGCTTCATTTGTTTTGGCCCCGGAGGCACAATTCGTGCATCACCACCCATAGCCGCAGTCATTCTCGGCTAGGCTAAGCTTACTGTGCCAATATTTATCACAAGGGCTCGGCGACCTCCTGTGACCACGCTATTAAAACTCCAATGCTTGTTATTTTGTCCGCCCTTTTTTCAGCGTCCCGCTTATCTCCGTCTGCGATCAGCCACGGAATCAGTTGCGTCGATAATGTTTGCATAGTTAGCCGTGCTGATCAGATGATTCACTTCGTATGTAATTTGACACCGGCTTGTAGAATTTTCCCACGCGAACTGTCACTTGTGTGATTCAGTACCGGGCTTTGTATTGTAATTTATATACTGTCTGTATTGATGCGTATGATATGCGAGCTGTCTGAATAAACAATGCTTATATATTGACTGGTGCTTGGAGCTGTCGGAACCGAGAGTAACGATACCAATGATCTTGATTATTCTATAAGCGTCGGAATCTACTCGCGACTCGCAACAACACGGCGCGGCCTCAGCCTAAGGTGGGTGTATGGGGGTGAACCATTCCGGCCTTACCAAGGTCGACGGGGATCCACACCCGGGGGGACCTATATCAGCCACTAGATAACGTAGGCCGTATAGGCACGGGGGTCCTGCCCAGGAACACCAGGACCAGAGGGCGGCAACTCTCTTCTGCACTGAGCCCACCCCTGGGGGCAATAGAAATAAAAAGGGGGTGCGGAGTTCCTGCAGGTAGAGGTTGGGCAGCCCGCGTACCCCGTTACAAATTGGGGGCTACGCCGTGAGATCTAATTCAACGAAGCGAGATCGATATGAGCGTAGTCGCGGCGTGCGTTCGTTACTAAATTAGCTATAATTTTGATATTGTGCGGGTAACGATGTTGATTGATCATCGCTGTATTGTGCGTGTTTTTAGGACAATATTGCAAGTTCTTGGTTGTCATATAATCACCGATTCTAGCCTTGCGGACTCGTACGCCTAGCGTTCATATTTTTTCTGATTTTGGCGCAGCAGCCGTTATTTATTCGGGTGTGGCGATTGATATTGAAGCGGAACACTGAACGACCGTTTCAGCCTTATTGAGTTGCTCATTCTTACATTGTCGCCAGTTTACTTATATTATAATTGACTATCATTTATCGCTGGATTATATTTGACTCGTGGGACTCCGATTATATTGGCATATCTGGCATTTGCGTTGTTCGTCGTTTGCGTAGTGCTATCGCCGTCCGCCTGGTTGATCCGCTCAGCGCGCCGTGCCTCTCAACGGGACAATTCGGCTCGTCGTTTCGTGATCAATCGCAGACGATTAATCAACGTTTTCAACGGTCAAGGGTGGTCCGCCGCGACGCTTCGTACTGACGGTTCGACACTGGACGAAGAACGAAAGAAAGGAAGACACGATTAATATTGGTGCGGGTAGATTTCAGTGACAGTTTATCTTACATAGCGTTTGCGTAGTATTTAGCGTTGAAGCCGTTGAGTAACTGTACTGTTTTATGTTCACGCGGGCTTAATTATTGAAACCGCTTTAATCCAGGATTGAACCTGTGGGCTTTTGAAATCGCCTAGAAGTCGCACCTTGGAAACTTCGTTCTGAAAGCATTTTGAGCCGCGCGGAAACAACACCTTCCAGATTTTAACTTGGATAGCTCTGACCTGATCTTAATCGAATTATCCGACCAACGCGATTTTGACTATCACCTTCTTCTAGCAAAGTTCTCGAGTGAAAAGGTTATAGATTCGTAACAAGGTGACTAATAGCTAAGTCGGATAGCACGAGAAGCTAAGCCCTCAGTGCTTTTGAGTAAAGCATTCGAAGAGAACAACTTGAGTAGAGTAGTTACAAGTGGCAAAGCCCTTGAAGCTTCTGAGCTGAGCCTGTAAATTTTGAACACAGAGTCGAGTGGCTACAAGCGGCAAAGCCCTTAAAGCCTTTGAGCTGAGTATTGGCGACTACACAGTCAAACTGCAAAACATAGGTAGCTCAAATCCTAGTTGCCTACACCATCTAGCTGCAGTGCTGATCAAGCGCCGCCTGTGTTCTCTTTTCACGTGAGAGTTAAGATTAACTGTTACAAGTGGCAAGGCCCTCGTAACTATTGAGTTTTTGTATATCTAGACCCGAGCGTTATTGAGCATTACTAGACGCGGAACTGACTACACCATTTCGTAGCGTGCGGCTTTATTGCGGGCGACTCAAAACACATTGTGTCTTATTGAACGCGTATTAGAGGATGTCTACTGAACGGAATGTTAGCGGGGCTGGGAGCCGAACTCAACCCTCTGCTCCTAACTATTCCTCAATAAACGGGTCAGCTGACCCTACCGCCGACATGTCAGTCTCAGACGCTCTCGCTGGACTGACTACCTTGCTGCAACGAGTGTCTCTGGACGACACCGGGTATTCACGCCGTCCACCGCAGGTCGCACGGTTGGAAAGCATACCGCGCTATCCTGATCGGAATGGCAACCGCGAATTCGACGAGTGGTTGCAGGTATTCAACATGTTCGCGGACGCCAATCAATGGACGGACGATCAACGTTTGCGTTACCTGCCTTTGCTGCTGGACGGACCTGCTCTGATGGCCTTCGATAGCCTGCCGGCAGTGAAGAAAGAGACTCTGCGGGCAGCGACGGCTAATCTGAAACACTTGCTTGCCAGTCCTCGGAGTCAAAGCCGCGCAGTACATGATCTGAATCAGCGTAAGCAGAAGCCGAGCGAGCCTGTTCTGATGTACGGGTTAGAGTTGAAACGGTTGTTGAAGGACGCTCCGCCGCTCGGAGACGCCGAACAGAGCGAATGGTTGAAGGCTTATTTCCTGATGGGAGTAAATAATGAACTCCGGCGCCATTTAATGAATTTGAACTGCAGCACGTTCGACGACATGCTGGATGCAGCAAAGCGGTACGAGGATGCAGCGGTCGCATGTGGTGGGACAGTCTCTGCCACTAGCGACACTGGTCCCGTACTCGAAGCGATACGTTCATTGGCTGACTCGTTGGATAAGCACACGTCGTCCACGTCGAAACATGAAGGGATCATCAAACGGCTTACTGACGTATTGGTAGACAAAGACAGACAACCACAAGTAATGGCGTTAACCGGATATGGACTTGGCGCTGCGGCACAAGTGTCTTGTCAGCTATGCATCACCCCTGGACACACAGCCCTAACCTGTCCGACCCGCTTTGCCGCAGCAGTCCAGCCAGCTACAAACCAAGTATCTACCGATTACTATGGGGGAACGACGACGCAGCATCCGCCTACGAGCCAGAGCGCGCCTCCGCAGTTTCGCCCACGGCCACAGCAACCACATCACCCCTCACGTTACCAAGCCCCCGAAACTGGCCGTTATAACTCCCGTGGTGTTGGTAACTATCGGAACGTGCCAGGACCCATGGAACGACACAACAACTACTCGTCCCGGCCAACCTACCGTCACGCCGGACCGCCGAACATCGTAAGAGGTGTTTATGTGCCGAGCCAATCCGCAGCCGGACAGTCGGTTAGTAATCCACGACGAAACGACTACCCTGACAACACCGCGAGTTTTGGCCACGGTTATACTGCACCTCATCGGCCGCACCGCCATAATACGTTGATCATGAACAAGCCTACCTTGGTTAACGATCCCGAAACCCAACATCGGTTGGACGTCTTGAAGCAGGAAATACAGAGCCTGGAGAATGCCAGAGAATCGTCTCACGGAAAACACTTGTACTGTTTATCGTCTGAACCGGTTCATGACTTCGAACGCCTTGAAAGTGGACCTCGCTATGAAACTGAACCGGACTATGAAACAGCTTATAAGCGCTTTTATCACGATATAAATGACGGATTTTGGAATGAACCAGGGGATGTAGTGTATTATTCCGAGGTGAAACGTTCGAGAAGCACATTGTCGGTAGATAATGACAAATCGTCAAGTATGACACAGGGTGACTCCGCTGAACCAGAAACTGAGGGAACTTATGAAAAATCCAATACCGGTGAACTATTGCCTAGGCCCGAGCGTAGCGGAGGCTTCGTGAGCAAGGCAAGCGATGTCTCGACACCGCCAGCGAGCGTATTTATACCAAATAACTGTGATACCGAGCCGGCCATCTCGTCAGGTTGTAAAGCCCGCATAAGTGCACACGGAAACCTAGTAGCGGATGATAGCCTAATTACCTATTGGAACCAGCATAGTACTAGCGCAGAACCGAAGCGAGCGAGTATAGATGCACCGGCCCACCCACTGGAGTGCCCCATCGCAGCTCTCTGGGTTCATGACCGGACCCCGGGTGTGGTTAGCGTGGGGGTGCCTGATCAACATGCCCTCGTTGCCGTCAACGCTTTGGAGTCTGGTTGGTGTCCTAGGTCAGGGTTACGGGAATCGGCGGAAGATCCACAAGTGCTGCCTCGGCAAAGTCCTCGGAGCCCAATGGTGGATCCTGGTAACTCATGCGGAGTTGGAATTGGTAATGGAAATGTGTGGAACCTAGCGTCAAGTTTCACCCACGTGGTGACTAGGCAGGTATCATTTACGGAGCGCGTGTTCAATATTCCCCACGGGCCAACCAGTTGCCGTACCTGTACGAAAGCCAATAGCGTGGTTCCCTTTAATGGTGGTTCTTCCGGCCCGTACCCTGGAGGCTTCGCTCATCCTTTTCTCCATAGGAGTTTTAACGAAGCTCCTGAGCAGCACGTATGCAGCTGGCCGATAGCAACAAATCGGCCGCCTGTCCCTGGCCAACAGCCTGTGACTGTCTCCGGTGCGATAACTAATGTTGGTAATGAATCTCCGTGCAGCGGGTTGTCGGGCGAGGCGCAACATCAAGCTCGACTTCTCGTCAAGAATAACGACCAACGGTCACAGTGCTGCTCTAGCGTACAAATGTTCCCAGCCTCCGAGGTTGATTTACCTGTCGTTAGAAGCCGGAGCTGCGATCCCAGCCCTCGACCAAATGAGTTTGGCACTCCAGATAGGAAAATTTTGGCTCTTGAGCACCTGCATAAGCGCGCTGACTTGTCGGAAGTCCGGATAGTGAAACCTGCAAGCGAACCTAACCTGACGAATTACTCAAGTCCTCGGAGAAATATGGCGCGCCGAGAACGTGGAGGCAAAAGCAGTAAGTTATCAAAGTTCGGCCTCACCGCGCCCGGTAGATGCGAAGCGCCGGGTAGCATATCAATTGTTCCTAGTACAAGAGCCATCCGGGTGACACAGCCTCTGTCACCGGTAGTAGGGCCTCTCGTTCTCGAAATTAAAAGTCTGCCGGCTTCGGACGGAATGCCGGCCTTTTTTCAATCGGAACCTGCTTTGGACAACTCGTGGGTCGAGACGCCCGTCCTAAATATTCTGTCCGCACAGGAAGGTCCGACCGGGGATATGGTTGGCTTCAGCCGTGGTAGCCTAAGCTCTAGCTCAGCCTCCCCGCCTTCCTCGTCTAGCGATAATGAAACCAGCGATGATCTGAACTCGAGTGAAACCTGCGATGAACGAATGGATGGAATACCTGGAATGCACTCCTACGGAACGCACTTGGACCGGCGCGGCTCTACCAAGATGTATCCCGCTGTCCCGACATCGGGAGGGTTTAAAGCGCTGAACGTAGGAGGCGCGGCGAATTTTATTATAGGAACGCAGTCCCGAAATCCTACTCGAGATGCGGTCGCCGGTAGCGTGGGGAACGCTGCCGAGGTAGCCGGCTCGGAGCAGGTAATCCAACACGCACCCGTAGAAGATGCCGATCAAATTAATCGGACGCCCGTGGTAGCCATGGCTTCGCGAGTTTTGCCAGTGGCATCGCCGACGGGATCGCGGTCGCTAAGCCTTTCCGAATCGAGCTTAGGACCATCAGCTAGCCAAATCAATCCAATGGTAGGTCGTGTGTCGTATGTTTGTAAAACGCATGTGTGCCGTGTGTCGTGTTTGTGTCAAGTGAGTAATCTACCCAGTAGCAAACCTGATGTGACGCGATGGTTAAACGAAGTGCAAGCCGCGATCGAAGACCTGGAATTGAGAGAACCTGCAACAGAAGTTAGTGTTAAGCCTAAGCCTATGGCCGGAGTGAAAGCGAAGGAATCAGTTGCTGAGGACTTACTCGTGAGCTCCGGTCAGGATATAAGCAACCTGAATGAAACTGACGCGGCCGTGGACGAGATGGCTGGGGCAAACCTGGAAATAATGCGATTACCGGCGAGCGTGCGTATTTATTCAAACAACTTTGCGAAATCGGGCCTAGATGAATCCAAAAGAGTTAGCGCTATTAAAGCTGAAAAAAAAAAAAAAGAATGAAGGCCATATGCAGCACTATAGGTTCCACTAGCGGTGTTGTACCGACATTGGTTGGTGCAGACTTCGTGTGGCTGTGTCCATACAAGGGAACATTCCGGATTAAGAGCCTGCTCGGCTTGCCACAAACGTTCGAATATTGCTGGCAGATGATTTTAGCTGTCCACTTGAGAGGTGATCGTTAGTAGTACTTCGCAGGCGGTCAATTGCGTGATCGACATTCGGGGGCCGTCTCGTTCGAATACGAACGGCGTCGTTCCTTTGAGTACCTGCCAAATTTGTTCAGCTTCCGCTCGTAGGGTAGCGTCAACTGAATGAGCCCGGATGTCATCAAAGTATTTCAATTGTCTTTGGAGCAAGGTTATAACATAGCGTACTCGACGGAAAGTTAGCCAGGATGGTTGTGCACACAACAGTTCCGCGTCTCTCGACAGGTATTGAGGTGAAAGCTGAAGTTCTGGCCCCATCAGTTGCTGCAATTCCGGGTCATCTAAACCGCTGTCGATAGATTCGTGAGCACTATCATTACTACTAGCACCAACAAATGCTTCTGATTGTAAGTCGTCGTCGTCCCTACTCAGCTGCCGTGGGTGTGGTAACGTTGCGGCATCGACTTCCGGCCGTAAACAAATTGCCATAAACTGTCCTTCTCCATGATCAGTAGGTAGTACATTGTTGGAACTGAACAGGCTGCCAGTCCCTTGCATATCGCATATTTCGTCGACTGACGGATGCAGGAAATACGTCTCAGTGTATTCGTTGTAAACGATTATCTGTACTGCAAATTGATCTGGTGGCGGTGAGGGCCAGTTCTCACTGTCGGCTGTACTTTGTGCACTCGTTGATACTGACAAAACACCTGAGCCTGTTATAGCCTCGGAATCGTGCTCACGGAAATAAGTACCATGTTTCGAATATGGTTCAATACCCGCGCCGTTCGAAAACTGGGTTGACTCAGCTGCTTCCAATATGGAAGAATTTCGGTCAGCTTTAAACTGCCGTTACCAACGTACGTCGCCCGTTTGGACAGCTCTCGTTTCGAAGTGCTCGATATGGAAGCCTGCACGGCCAAACCAGGCCTAGCTTATTGCACTTTTGGAGCACTGTCAATGGATGCCAAGACCCAGTGCCTCGAGTGGGTACTATTAGGGGACGCGGCACTTGCAGAATCGCGCTCGTATTGGAAAGAAAATATGTTAATCGGACCCATCAATAATCAGACCGAAGTACTGTCATTGCTACGAAATTGCTGGAGTTTTGCTACGAACTCGTTCGAAACAGGTTGTGGTCTCCAATCACAAAACGCTAAGCCACGTCACCCAAGGACAGAAGGTAGACGTGCCACCAAATGGAGTTATGTGGTTCGCACATAGCAATTATACACAGTTAGTAATCGGCGATATCATGATGACCAGCACACTGGAGCCCAGGAATTTAATTATGACTATAGCACCCAACATTTCGATTGAACCACCGAGTGAGATCAATTTTGAACCGATAACGTGGGACTCGCTTAACGCCGCCAAAGCGACTAACCTGCGAATACAACAAATCGCGCGGAACCAAGTTAACAAAGCCTTTTCGTTACCATTTGTTTCCGAAGCAGGTATACCGGCGTACGGATCGCTCCTGCTCGTCTTGGCTTTATTGACCGTCCTATATGCCATCTACCGGTTTTGCCAATCCGCGGAACGAAGCACAATACTTAAACAACGTCTACTTAGACTGCTAAACAGAAATGAAGTAGCTCCCTGTGAGCGAAGACTCGACGTGTCTGATCCCCAAATGGTAGTTGCGACCACCAGTAGGACCGCTGATATCGCTCATGCTGCACCAGCGCCCGTAAATATAACGCCACCCTACAACACACGGTCACAGGCTAGGATAGAAGCTGAACTTTCACAACGGTCACCTCACGTCACTCTAGATAGGGATCCTCGTTATTACCAAGGAGTACCCAGACGTGATCGTACCCCAGTTAAGGATTTGCGACACGTTTATACAATGTCTACCGCATCGCCATTGGTAGTCGAGACACGGGTTAACTCGGCAACTGTTTTAACGCTCATCGACACGGGAGCCGACGTCTCAGTGATATCGCTCGAAGCTGCTAAGGAAGCACAGGTACATATAAAACCCGACGAGAAGCCGAAAATCATCACCGCATCGTTGTAGGAATTAACTACTGCTGGGGTTACTACCGCCAATGTTGCCCTCGGACCGATTGTTGTCAAATGTACATTAAGAGTGGTGCCACATCCACCATACCGCTGCATACTAGGTACGGATTTCATGTCTTCAATACCCCAACTGAACATCAATTTTTTACATCGCTGTTTGGACGTCACTAATACCATGACCGGTGAGACGACTCGAATACCGTTTGCCCCACCACCAGGAGGTGTCCCGAGTCTGGTAGCAGTAGTAGCACGATCGCACGTAACTATACCGCCAAACACTGAAACGTTTTTGAACGCCGTACCAGAAACAGACGCTCTACATGCGGGATCTGCTCTGTTTACGCCTGCGAAATCAATCATGAATCCGGTGCTATCTAACGCCGTAGTAATGACAGGGCGACCAACCGTACCGGTCGCGGCCGTCAATTTCACCGATAAAGCAATCAGTTTGCACGCTGGACAACTTATTGGCTATCTAGAACACATCGACTTGTCTACCGTCCGATATATTAAGACGCCACAAAATCAACTGCTGTCTTATAACCAAAGTGGACAAGCAAGGAGCCTCAACAACATGCAACTGGCGCCGTACTTTGTGATGCAGCAGGCTAATGCAAACAAAAGGAATGTCGACCATGAACGATCTAGGCAAGTTCTCGACAAGATTCCGTTTGCTAACACCACGTTAACCGTTCCTCAACAGAGACAGCTCCGAAACGTCATCACCGATAACAGCGACGTCTTTAGCACAGATGAATTTGATTTGGGACGCTGCACGATCGCACCAACGAGTGTCGGTGGCCCAAAACAATTATTATCGGCGACGTAGGTATATTCCCATTGATCGCTAGTGGTGGCAGCCCCACAAAACAGTACTTTCATGGCCGGGGTCAACGTTCACCGAATTGACCCAACTCGCCATTTTGGTGGCATATCCGCCTATCGAGCGAATTATCTTCGTCGGAGGACAACAATCTGCCATTACAACACTAAAGTCGGGCGAAGTTACTACGCTTAACTCCACCAACTACACCAAACTAATTATTCGAAAATTATCGTATATGCGACATTTTATCCCACCCCAAGTCGAACTTATGTTAGTACCCCCGTCACCATATTGGGACTTATTCAATAGCCCGAAATTCGACTGGGCCGGCGAACTGGATTACAAATTACCAACCCGAATTGCCAAAATGGCTCACCTGCAGCCGACAAGGGTAATGGTAATGCCACCTAAACTTCGCACGATGGACGCTTGGGAATGGCAGCCGAACACCGAGGGCCCAGTATTCACCATAACGCCCATGAATGAACCAAAATTAACGGCGGTGGGTCTTGCGGAAATGGATAACTGGCTGGATAGCATCTCGCAACCGAGCTCCACTTAATAGGATAATGAACGACAGTCATGGCGAAGCGATTACGTGCGCGAGCAGTGGATAAGCTGGCGAAGCGAAATCGACAATATAAAGGGAACCGGGTATCGAGCTTAAAATTGAAAATAAAATAAAGCGAGGTCTCGATATCGCTACTTGAGCAAGGCTCAAGTTTGAAACTCGAGACGGCAATAACAAACGGTAAAATTTACAAAGCAATACTAAATAACTCTATCGGCAATAGAAATCAGCAAACATTTCAGCGCGATAGTTGAGTGAAAGCAGGTTTCGCATCCGAAACGATGACAGAAGTAACGTAGTAATAACTAACCAAATAAACCACATAATGCGAGCCGTTACTTTTACAACCAAAGCACCAAATGTCTCCAACAGAAACACAATGTAGCACCGTTCATACCCAGCAAAATACAGATTGTTGTCTCAGAATACTAGTTTCATGGCAATTTTCAAGTCTAGTCACGCGAAAGTCATTTGCAGCACAACTGCCAGACAGTACCCCTACGCCGGAACTTTCAAAAAAAAGTTTAGGACTAGGTCACTCGTCCGCTTGCGTCTTCGTGGCCAGGCTACATCGCTGCCAGTTAAGTTGCGCCCAAATGTAATAATAGGTCATAGAAAATAGTTCCATAATCTCAAAAATTGAAAACACACTGTTAATATCAGTCGACTAGGGTAATATCGGACCGAACAAATATACGAAAAAAGTCTGAGAATAATATCTGCTATTTAGGGATTTTTCTCACGCCACGGAATTTATCTTGATTCTATTTGGGTCTTAGCTGTTGTATCGGTATCCTTATTAACGCTGGTTCATATCATTTTGTAATTTATATGCATTTTTATATAACTCAATGGTGTACCATAATGTAAGCGTAACTGTCTACTATGGTGGGACTTAACGGCGGCATTGGGCAGGGTCGCCATTGGAATCTTTCTAAAAAAAATTCGAGAAATTGGGGATTTGTGAGGGAGCGAGTTTGTGACAACAACTCTCCCCTCCCAACCACCACGTTTAACAACTCTCAACGAACCAGGCTAACATTGAGCGTCAAAAGAGGGCGTTACAAGGATTTGAAACCGAGCCTTCGTATCTAAGGCGATATCACACTCCTATTGATTGGCACGTATTCTCAATACATTGTGTACCCTTGCTCTGTGTCGTCACATTTACAATGGTATATGCATGAAATTTGGTCCTTGGAACATCTGGTTTGCAATAGTTAGGGGCCCTACAAGATCTTTTCTGGCATCTGTTCCATTTCGCTGTTTTATTGCAAAACACACACCTGGGTTTATCCTCGTTGTAGTATAGTCGTGCGACATTGCAATCTCTTTATCGTTATACTGATCGTCCTGCTTATCTATTGTTTGTTATAATGCCGGTACTGGCGCTGTTATCATGCTGTTTTATTAATGTTTGCTTGTTTTCGAATCTATACTATTTATTTCCTGTTTGTCTGATAAGCGAAGCTAACTGCGGACCAACGCCGCCTTTGACCATTAATATCGGTTTACCTCGTGCAAATTAAAAGTTATCTGTTTTAAGCGGAACATCAAGTAGCTTATCAGTAGTTGTGAATTTTACGCTAACAACCTCTCAAAAGACAATAAATTTTTACGAAACCATCCATAACCATAAGTATTAAAGATTAGAGCATCCGTTTATTTATGTATTTACGAATGGACTTATCTTTTGTTACACAAATATTTGTGCTTCCTGTTCGTATTATCTTTGTGATTACCGATAAGCCTGGTTGTGCGAGTATAAAAAGGACATACTCATCGAGCGAGGGCTCAGTGCGGTTTCAGGTTCCTTAGAGTCCAACTGCTTTCGTTTTCACTGTTCAGTTTTGTCTTTTCGCTGTTTCTTCTACAGACAACGGTTTGCTACCATACTGAGAACAACGTGTACTGCTGTAAGCACTTTGGAGTGTAGCTTGTTTGAATTTATGCTTCTCGTTAGCAACGGGCAAGCGATAGTTCAGTCGATCTGCCGTTTTTTGATCTAACAGAACCAGGCCGTACTGAGCCCGGCCCTGTGTCCAGCGCGGGCAGAGGACCGTGCGGGCGTTGCGTCATTATGTTTCAATGTTTTCTGGGCGTCTGGTTCAGCGTGCGAAACTGTCTTTATTATGGTGAGTCGTATTACGAGTAAGCGTTCTTATTTTTCACTTATAGTTTATGATCTCACGTTTTAGCTGCGATTGGCAAATTCCATATCATGCAAAAGTGCGTCTGCTCCGCGTAGCATCGGTCAGAGACTTGCAACAATGCACCCAACAGCACATGGCAACATTCATACTTCTATGTGATACGATTGTCAAAATAGCACATAACTTTTAGCGCCTCAGGAGCCAATAAAGCGCGTGAACCGCCACGACAAAACATGCAGGAATCTAATCTTTCGATAGTAGGGATAGGACCTAGCACATTTTCAAAGTCAATATTCAATCACTGGCGTTGCTCCCTTATCTTTATAAACTAAATGGCGGGCGAGAAAATTCGAGCGATAAAATACTTCCAAATCATGCCATCTCGCTATTTGTAACATTATTTGCGTAAATTGTACCTAGTTTTGTCATGCTTTTGTTGCATTTCTGTTGATTATTTCGTTCTTGTCATGCTTTAGTAACCCATTGGGGTATTTTGTTGATTGTACCCGCTAGTCTATGAGTTATGCTATCGAGACAATAAACTGTGTAGTTCTATTCTTACTCTAAATTCCACGTCGAGTACAAAAAAAACAAAACCAATTAAAATTTCCATCCCGACTAGATTTAGTAGATCAATGCTAAAACTTTAGGTTCTGCCAGGACGGATGAGTGGTATGGCGTGGCTTGGAGCACCAGGCGCCCCGGACCAGCCAAGAGGGCGACCCGCCGGGGGGCACCGGCCCCCAACCCGCACCCCACCCACCCCCAAACAAAAAAAAAAAAAACCCCCCGCGCAACGGATGTACCCCGGCAAAAATTCGGGTAACCACGGCTCAGAGCCCCCTGCTGAGAAAAATAAACGTCTAAACGCGACAAAATGCGGCAAAAAAATTGGCCCCCCCGGCAAAATCCGGCACCCTTGGCAGGTGACCCGGTCGGTGGCCCCCGGCTCAGGCCTCGGCCATAATTTGCGAGGTTTTTACTAGCCAGATTTACGTATTTATTTTCTCTGCATTTACGCGTCTTACTTTAATTACTACTGATCTGGCTTTTTTTGGGCATGGAGCTAAATATTTTCCCTGTAATAAATTGCTAAACTGAATGTAATAAACATTTTTCAGCAGTCCGACCGACTATCAAACCCTGATACATAGCCTATCCCTGCTCGTACAAACATATTAGCATAGCTTAGCTATTTATTTTATTTATGAAGGGCCGAATGCGGCCGTGCCTTTTTGTCCAAGCCAGAACTGGCTCGGTGAAAGAATTCTGCCCTAGGTGAACACATCTTAAGGTAAATGACGCATTATATAATATCAGCAATCCATAGCCATACATGCAGACGCTCCAACGTCTCAGGGAGTAGTCGTTCTCGGCGGGGGGTCGTCTCGGGTGGGAGGTCATGTCGGGATTTGTGGGTAGAGGCCTTTTGGGGAGATCCTCTGAGGGCTAGGATGTTGAAAAAATTCGACGACTTCCTCTTTGACAACCCATTTTTTCCAATTTTCACCATATTTTTACCAAATTTAATTAATTTTTTCGCGCGCGTCCGCCGGGGGGTGTACGGGTACTCTAAGAACTGGGCCTTGGGGGAGGGGTCTGAGGCCTCAGAGGGGGTAGTACCTCTGAACCCCTGCTTCGGGATGTATGCCTATAGCTTTTATTTTTGATTATTTACTATCAGCCGCCATTTGAGGAATTTGAGCCTATGGTGAAGCAAGTGTTACGTCCTCAACAATGATAGGAACATGCTTTTTACTTTTGTTTCCAAATATTTGAAAATACCGAATTTTTTTTACAGGTTTATGGTTCCATACGTTGGGTAAACACAAGATAAGCAAATTTGTCATTCTCGCGATGACAACTATTTTGCTGATGGTTGATATTGTAAGCATGATAATTATAATTTGACTGAAGGTTCTAATTTTGCCTTTTGATGTGTGACTATATCAACCCGAATCCAATTTCCGTGCTAAATTTTCACTTGGTATTTAGATTACATCGATCCTTCTGGCAGAATACAAGGTACTTACAGTGTATGGCTAGCTAAAGATATAAATAACAGGCCTTACAAAAAGTGAAATCTTATTACATAAACATTATTACATAGAAAACGATATAGTAAAACGGACATGAATGCAAATCGATATTAAAAAATGCCACATCTGCTCGACAGCTGCATGCTCCTAAACTCTAAAAGTGTAATACTTGACGTTTAGAAGCATCAGCATAATATAAGATGTTAGAGAACTTCTGCATATTTTTCATGACTACGAAATTATAGCACTGCAGTACATTACTGAACCAGAAATGTTGAACAACGCGTACTAAAATACGACATACCTTGGCGGAATTTTGGGCAACTACTGGCCAAACGCAGACAGGCACCAACGCTGTTAGCCCACGAAGCATATATTACGGCCGGACGAAGTCCATAGCGACATGCTGACCACATTGCCACGAATGCAACAGGTATTGCTGCAATTAGAAAAACCATACTCAACCAGTTAGCTCCCTGAGACCCGTAAAATTCGTCGGTGAAATTAGCCACTGGCGCATATGCAATCCATGATATAGCGTTCGAAAAGTTGAGCAAGGCCACAACTGTAATTACATACCATCGACGCCTATATGTTCTATACAGTGGCAAGTGCGTGAGTGTACCTTCGGAAATTGGACTTACATCAGTAGCTGGAGAGAAAGGCGCGGTAACTTGAAGTGCATTCGATAGGGGAACCTTTATATCGGGACCTTGTGTAACAAATTCCGGTTCTGCGTAAAGACCGTCAGTGGCAATTTCATTAACGCTAGACGACTCTTCAACAAATGTGCGGTCATTCACTCCTGAATTACTGCACTGTAGCCTGGAACATTTTTGCTGCACATCTTCAACCTCACTACTTTCATCTACGTCGTTCAACCATACCTTCTCCTTTGTTTTATTCGTGCCGTTGCTCGCCATTAATGTAAATATGTGGTCTGAAATACCTTCACAAATGTAATTCTGAACGAATCAAATAGCTCGTTATTAAAATAGTTTGACTTGATTAAAAAACTGCTTTATACGCCCTTTGACAATCCTTTAGTTTCATCTATCTTTACAAAGTTACTGATCCAAATCATACTAGTCTGTTGAAGTTTCACATTTTTAGCATTGAAAGAGCATTTAGTAACAATAAACATGTGGAAATGCAGCGAACATATCTACTGCCACAAGTTATACAACTTAATGCAATCGATAATTAAGTGACCCAGACCTCATCTTGTTTCGTACAGCGTTGCTTTAAAGAACTTTTAAGAAAACCACATCTTAAATTGTTCCATTTATTTTCTCCAAAATGAAGAAACGGCTAGCAATAGAAAGAGTTATACACACCAATATGTTCGCGTAGCGGGTTCTTGTTACTCCGTTATACAGTGCCTACAGCAAAACAGATGAAGGTTCTCCGGTTTCGTCGACAGATCAGTGGAAATATACACACATATATGACCATACGTGGCAGTCATTACGCAATTTTTTTGAAATATTTAATGTCCCATTTTAAAACCATAAGAATCAGTGCTGTAGAGCACTCTAACTCTAATCCGGATCATCTCTTTACAACATTTACTTGTTCGGGAACTGGGAACTGGTAGCACTTTATGTGGAATTCAAATATTTCTCCAAAAACTTTTGACCTAGCGGCTGGCTGTGGTTTAAACTCGTAAAAAGTATTCGATGAATTGGTCATTTTGTATGGCTCTTTAAATGTATAATTTTGCGAGACGTGCACCCGAATAGATTAGATTGTACAGCATATGATCGAATACATTTTATGTTGCCTTCTCGCACCAAATTGCTACGCCGAGTTAACATCTGATGCATTTAACTAAAGGTATAAATGTTAAGAAAATTAAACCAATGGCAACTGCATTCAACTTTTCATGAGTGCGGATTGTTGTGAACAAGTATTCGCAACTTCTAACCGCAAGACTACCTAGATCAGCGTTACATAATAGAAATACCAATATCCTACGGTATTCTGGGCCTGATCGTATAACTTAAATTATACGTGTCCACGGTCAGTTTATCAGCTTAGGGGGTTGGAATGTGACCTCAGACGGATGGGTGTATGACGGGTCTGTGCTCGATGGGGGCTTACCCAATCTTCCCAACTTTTGCTCATAATTTTCTTAAGTTTCCACAATTTCAGCTTAAAGTTATGAACTTTTGCTTAAATCGCTGTGGCAGAATTTTTTCCACGTGCCTTGGACGCGGGCATCATGGCTTATGGGGAAAGGTCCAACCCTTATGGAGGTAACGTCCCTACCGCCATGGAACCTACAACATGTTTGTTTTAGTTAAGATGTGAATGCTGTCAAACAGTGTGCAGAAGTCCTCGAATCACGCATTTGCTTTGCGGCTACCGCTGGAGCATCGTGGCAAACATCTACAACCTGCCACATCAGCCTTCGAGCATTTCTAACCGGTCTTTATCTAGGTCCATCACGACTCTCTTTACAAAATATGTACTGGACTCCCTTCGCGTAAATCGATGTCACTAATTAAGTTTCTGTACGGTTGTTTGCGTCGCTTTACCAATGGAAAGTAAATCGAACGATGTTTTCGCAATTTGTCGTCAGTTAGAACTCAGAAAGTCAACCCTGTTTAAATTATATGTCACCTATTGATTTATGGAAAAACCACTAATTGACACTGACGGAACTGGCAGGTAAAACATAGGTGAAAGTCGCTAACAACGCTGACAGCATTGAGCTAATTGCAGAAACCGAGATAGCGGCACTTTTAAGTAGTCTGGACGATGGGCAACGGTATACACATTAGGAAATAATCTAGTTATCTTTTCCCAATAATACATTAGTACTTTGGTTTCTGTCGTCTTCATAGTGTATCCAGGCTTTAGTTAGTTTTAAGACTTTTTTGCGTGAGTTGATTAAAAATTGAGAATTAAAGACTTGGCGGCAAAGGTGTCATTACAGTGTGGATCACCAAGGTCCATATCTCCCAAGTTTTTGGTTGCTTATGGACTCGTTTAAATTCCCATTCACAGTTTTATCAGCTCAGTTATCATGTTTCCATTGCTAATTTATAATCTCAAGCTGTCCCCCACTTTATAGCTTTTGGCATCTCAATTATGGTTAATAGATGGCAGTGCATTTACACTTCTGTTCTCAATTAATGATATGAAAACATTACAGCGCTGCTTGTGGACCGAAGTGATATTATATCACCAAATGTAAAACAATTATCAGGTATTTCAAGAACACAGAAAACGATTACAAGCGTTTGCGGGTCCACGAAGTGCGAAACATGGAACCTCAAAATCTCCTCAGAATCTGCAATGAAGTGTATATGTTCCAACGAACATACCTTCTCTGAACTAAATTCCTGAAGTGTTAGTGAGATCTAGCTCTACATCACCATATTCTCGATTGGGATTGTACTTATTATGTAGTTAGGTTAAAATGTTTGAAATTCCTATAAAAATATTTACTGATCACTGCATTTTTAAGTAAATTTTTTAAGAAGCCGACAAAAATTAAGCTGAAAGTAATAATCATAAAAACAAAGAAAATTCAATTTCACAAAACATAATGTATAGTGGTTCTAAGCTATATCAGACCGTACATTGAAAACGAATCATATCACTTGTTGGGATGAGTCTATACCAAAATGAATTGAAAGATAAAAAGGTTAAACCAGAACCTGATTAATTAAGTGGTATTCGACAAGACATAGAAATTAATTTTGACAAAAGTCAAAACTCAAAACAAAATTACAGCCTTACTGCTGTGACAATAAGCTGAAAAACATCAAACTTAGACTAGTGAATGAAATTTAACCTTATGTGAGGCTAAATTGTTAGAACTGTTGACGTTAATAAACTTTTCTAAGCGATGTGATGTAATCCTTTTTTTGGCTGCTGTGGCATGCGGTTGCCGTTACGTCAATGCTATTTTCGTTAATATTTATGACTATTTTAACTTCACTTATTAATTACAAATTTTGCAAAATTCTATCCAAGCTGCTTGTGTAAAAAATCGCTAAATGGCTGGCGAGCACAGTGACTAGGGAGGCATTGACATGGTTAGAAGCTTCCCTGAAACCAGTTCCGGCTTGAGGGGAGGAATATTCGACCGTCCCCCTATTAACACTCCTTTGACTTTCACGTTTACATCGGATCAGTGCTTACAAACTCAAGTGGGCATAGCTAAACCTTGTTTAGATTCATCTAAATTTAAGTCTTCACAATAATTTGCAGAATTAACCTATAGGTATTGCAAAAACATAACGAAAGCTAAAGTTACAGCTACACCCATTATACGCCATCTGATAAGGCTTATTGTGGAAAACAAAAGAAAACTGGTCGCTTTGCAAAAGCTAAACAATATTAAGGTGTTACAGTGAAATTATTTTCTCAAAACAATGTGTTGCTGCTTAATATGCACCCTCAAAACAGGAGTAAATATTCGGTGCTATATGACGCCAACGTTAATTATGCGCAGTTACTATTTTTAAACATTATGCGGACAATATGCAATGGAAAACGTTGGTGTCTAGTGGTTACCAACAACCGCAGGACTTCGCCCTGCCTTGTGGATGCATACTTGAATGTATACTGTGAACTCTATGCAGAGATATTACGACTCTGAAAATATCAGTTTCAGCTTTTGTGTTTGATAGCCGCAGGTAAAGTAAGATGTATATGTCAAACATCGCTGCAGACTGTGCTCAACGATGCGAAAATTGACTGGGACACTGAGCACTATCTAACTATAAAAAACCAAGCGCCTGGAGATGCCATGTCTTTACTATCTCTCAAACTGCTTGTAAATTATTTTTTTATAAAAGATGTTGTCTGAAGATATAGTAGTTTCTGGAAAACATGAAAACCTAGACGTAAACCAACAAATGTGAGTTTAAGTAGAGGAAGAAAATACTTTGTGAGACGCCAATAGCGTCAAATTTATGCCTGAAAAGATGGGTTTCTCGACCTCAGTGAAGCAAAGAAGACACTAATATACAGAAGCAAAATTACCCTACTGCATAAGGAACATAAGATTAGCGTTATTTTTTATGTTGTCAGTTTCTCGAATCCATTTCACAGTTAAATATTTTGCCACAGAAGCAAGCAAATTTACGTTTAATAACGTAAGGAAAAATGCGGTTTTCGAGGAAACAGGTTCCGAAGAGGAGGTACGAATCTATGTCTCAAATGTGCTTTAAATTCGCATCAATATAAAGGATTTTCAATCTTTGTTAGTTGGCCAGCCGTTGTTAAGTTGTGTGTATCGGCTGGACGCTTTTACTGTAATTAAATGTGGCAAGGCGCAACTGCCTGAGTGGTAGTTTAGTTGGAATATATACCACATAATGTATTACATATTTTGTGAAAACATTACATTGCTACAAAGTGTGTGTTGTATAAGATTTACTACGTGATACATGATTCTTAAGTTCTGCGACAATTTACTTTTATGCTTTAACCTATGATATTCAATATTCATGTATTTCATGAATTAAGCGCTACATTGGAATTAGTGTTCACGCACTTTGCACATAATCAACACCCAGTTATTTTTCGGTCAAAGATTATATACGCTGTACAGTATAAGCAGAACAGTCAATGAATGCACTGTACAAGAATGATATATTGATGAATAATTGTACACAACGATAGAATACTGACATAGCTGTTAGAGGTTACGATCGCGAACTAATTAATATATCAAAATTCATGTGGGAAATAAAGTGACTTGAACGGTATTTGCGCTTTTGCTGTTTAAAATAAATTTGCCGCTTTTTGGCGAGTCGCTCCAGGCATTACTTACCTCTACAGCACGCAAAACTAGCTTGGCACAATAATTTTCATTGTCGGCTTAGGCAATTTGACATGGTGGTAGTACCCGCGCCTCAGTTCGTTACAGGTTAACAAATTATAAATTAAAAGCTTCATTATCTTCATTTATATATATTATATACACGTCTATACAAGGTAAAATCATAACATTTGATACTTCAATAGGTCGGTTTTTCTTTTATACTGCACGTATTTCTCTCCATTCGCTGTACAAGCATTTGTCACATATCCGTGATCGCTCAATCTGTCAATATGTCATACATGTACAGTAGACCACACATTTCACATAAACACTGAAATTATAAGTAAAACAGATGATTTTGCTATTGTTGCGTGGTAACATTGAACATTGACAACGTGTTAAAAGGCACTTCACATTAATACTGTCTAAATCAAAATGAAAACGGTGGAGCGTTCATAGTCAAAAACACCAAACATTAAAGTCCCGTTATCACCGGCGATGTGGCTCAAATTGTCCAACCAGACAACTTTGGGAGTGTAGAATAAACTATGTTAAACATGTTTGTCCTGTCATGTTTTCCAACTAATTTTGAAATCATAAAATATCTAAATAAATGACTGTACTAAACACCATTCACAAGCGAATGTAAGCATATAAAAATACCAAAATTTTGAAATTTTGAAGTTTGATCTCAAATTTTGGGATTTCATTTTGGAAACCCAAAAATATCTAAATAAATGATTATACTAAACACAATTCGCAAGCCAAAAGTTTGAAGTTTGATCTCGAATTTTGGGATTTCAATTTTGAAATCACAAAATATCTAAATAAATGACTATAAACACCATTCGTAAGCGAATGTACGCATATAAAAATGCCAAAATTTTGAAGTTTGATCTCAAATTTTGGGATTTCAATTTTGAATTCCCAAAATATCTAAATAAATGACTATACTAAACTCCATTCACAAGCCAAAATTTTGAAGTTTGATCTCAAATTTTGGGATTTCGATTTTGAAACCCCAAAATAACTAAATAAATGACTATACTAAACATCATTCGCAAGCGAATGTACGCATATAAAAATGCCAAAATTTTGAAGTTTGATCTCAAATTTTGTGATTTCGATTTTAAAATCCCAAAATATCCAAATAAATGACTATACTAAACACCATTCGCAAGCGAATGTACGCATATAAAAATGCCAAAATTTTGAAGTTTGATCTCAAATTTTGGGATTTCAATTTTAAAATTTCAAAATATCTAAATAAATGATTATCCGAAACTCCATTCACAAGCCAAAATTTTGAAGGTTGATCTCAAATTTTGGGATTTCAATTTTAAAATCCCAAAATATCTAAATAAATGATTATACGAAACTCCATTCACAAGCCAAAATTTTGAAGTTTGATCTCAAATTTTGGGATTTCAATTTTAAAATCCCAAAATATCTAAATAAATGATTATACGAAACTCTATTCACAAGCCAAAATTTTGAAGTTTGATCTCAAATTTTGGGATTTCAATTTTGAATATCAGTGGCTAAATATTATTCACAGCTTTGAGCGTTCCGTTTTAGCCAATTTGCAATCAAACAAATCAAATAACGTGGTGTTCACACGTTCGATTCAAATTATCTTAAAAGAAATAAACTGTTCGGAAGATTTTGTGTGTTCTAGCATTGCTATGCGCATAATGTTCGGCAAGAGACTAAGATCATGCTGCTCCATGGTACCCACCTGCAAAATGAGTATGAAGTATGAGTTTGCTTTATAGGTAAACAATGTTTCCGTGTTGGAACTAGAATCCCTTCACGAATTGCGGTTCGATAACTCTGGCTACGATTGCACGGAACGCGAGATCTGCGCCCACACCCTATTAAGTATAACTTAGGGACCTTTAATACCTCAAACTTAATTTGCTCATATTTGCTATAATTTTACGATACACAAATCATTTGATCATATGATGTGCAATCGTAGTACAAATTTGAGGCCAGGCGGAACTGGTTGCTATGCAAAGCGCAGAGCAGAATAAGCGGAAAATATGACAGTTTATGTTCTAAAGTGCTACAGTATTAATCAGTGACCGTTTTACAAATTTTAGAATGCGAAATTTGCTTTTTATATTATAGGTTATGCGTATATGACTTACTTATAATATTTCCAGCATATTAAAGCATCTAGCTATTGAGCAAAATTTTTTATATTTGTAAAGCTTTACTTCATAAGAAGACCATCTCGTCGTTTATAGCGAAGACGCTGCAGGCAAGGACACAGCCCTTAACACGGTTAAACTAAACCATAAAGACCAAACCAGAGAGTCAGCTCCTAACCGAATTCCTATTAATAGAAAAAATATTAAATTATTAACTGAACGGAGCTATGAAATACCGGCGAAACTATAGTATGCTTGTTCATGGCAGCTAACGTTTTACATCCGTTTTCAGAGGGCATATATATGAGTATATAATCTGTTTCCTTTAATAAAATTATACTCAGTGTGTAATATAATTTTATTTCTAATATATTTCATTGCTGTTAGTTAAGGCACTGCCATAAGTAAAAATTTTCAGCTTAAAAAATTTTGAGCTCAAATTCAGTTTAAAATTTGATCAACATTTGACCAATCTATGAACGAAATTTGTTAATATTTATTTGTATTAATTAGTAGAGGAAAAACTTGAGAAATCGCGATGCTTCAAAACTAAAATGAGTATTTGTACAATACGTTATTTTATATTTTGTTTTATTTATATAATTATTTTTGTTAAAAAGATTTGTTCTTCAAGATTTTTATTAGTGTTCACTCGGATAAATCCACAAAAGAGGCAACAATTAAGCAAAAATGTGTTCAATGGTTCAATCTTTGATCAAGTTTTGATCTCAAATTTTTGTCTGGAAATTTGAACATATGCAACTACTGGTGGACAGAAGCCAATAACTGTAATTTTCACATGAACATCGTCGCTCTTGGTTACCACTTCGTAACCAAGTTACAGCATAATCAAAACCATTATTACAAAAAACTCTATGTTCCTGCGTTCTTTTGTAGGACTGTAAAAAAGACTTTTTTGTATTTTGATTTTATATCAGTAGTTTATACCTTGACAGCTTTTTAATGCCGTATTAAAGTGTCTTATTAGTATATACAGGAGCCCAGGAACAACGGTTCAGTGGGAGTACTTATCCCCACAAATCAAGTTGAAGGGACACCTCCATTGTTCTAGACTGCACAATAAAATAAACTCATATCTACCAATTTTCGTCACATTTTCCTGAATATTTGTCATTTTGCTTAAATTTTCCGCGCGAATTCCACGCGCTGTAAATTATTGTGCATTGGGTTGCAACCGTAACCCTACCTGTTATGGGCACCTTATGCCAGATGTGTTCTTGTGCATCTCCCTCAAATGTGTTTTAACTTAATTGGCCAGCCCATATTAGGTGATTTGTCTTCGGTTGCCCCAGATCTGATTTTATCTTGGCTTGTCCCCTGAAATGGCTTTTTCCATGGCTTACCACCCCCGATCCAAAATTGCTTAAGGTAGCATGTGTATATATAATCCTGATGCCCACCAAGACTATAGTATTAACTCGTATAATATTTTGTACTACATTAACGACGAACCACTGTCACGAACCCGTTTTATTAAACTGATCTGCTCGACAAGTGTTAAACCCACACAGATGGCACTAACGTATACAGAAATTCGCCAAATTAGCGGCGTAATTTATGTATAATACATAAATGATAATGGTATGTCTTGCACGAGCCTCCCACCGTGAAATTTATAGCTTGGAAACTACGTCAATAAATAAATTTTGAAGCGTCTAATTCACAGAATACAGAAACAAACGACAAAAACGAAATTCCTAAAAACAATAGATCACATGACTAACATTTCACAATTAAACAATACATGTTAAAAATACGTAAGCCAGAATCATGATGTGTGGTATATATGATTTTATATATAGGTTATTTTGTGGAAACAAACTTTATTCAAGGGAGTATATTTAGCCGGTTGCTAACGTAGTTGCCCACATTATTTGCTTTAAAGAACATTTAATACTGTATTGCATCACTGTCGACCTGTTGGGTGATATGAAACAAACATCGTAGCTGCCTACAGAAAGGGCATAGCAAGGCATCGGACGATAGTTGTTACGAAGTGAACGAAATGCACGGTTGCATCAGAGTAACTACATCTCAAAAATGTATACCGTATATGAAAGTCTTTCGCGACACCCTCGTGCTTCCATAGTTTCTACGGATTGGATGGTGCAAAAACAAAACTTTTCGCTGGAAGATCGTAATATATGTCTCAACAAATTTTATCGTCAAGAATGAACCCAACTCCCACCTCTCCACACAGGAACAACTCATAAGTTAAATAAGGTTACACCTTCACCCGCACTTGAAAAATCGTCATAGAAGAATATGATATATCCTGTGATGACATTTCTGATGCAATAACAAAACGCAGTGTTTAAAACTGACAATTAGAAGGTCTTTGCGCTACCGTTTAAGGAAAAATTGATTATTCAGCGTATCCTATGTTTCCTGAGAGTAATAAAAATTAGGCAAGTCGTAAATTTGTAGCACAATTTTTTTACATTGCAGCGACTTGCTAGTTAGACTTGAGAAGGGTCCGAATTTTTAGGCTCGGCTCGACTCAAGCAGATTTCATGGGGAGTCGGCTCGGCTTGAAACTTTCAACTTCCGGCTCGGTTAATCACCAGCTAGTCTCGGTTCGGCTCGGCTAGAAAAGTTCGAACACGAAATTTGAATGTGGCGGAAGTGAATATAGAAATGGAAACACAAACGGATGTAATCCAATATATGTGACAACCCAGTTCGCTCTTTGAGGTAATTAACTTTTGCGAAAAGTTAACACTTACAAAATGCTTTAAGCTAATCTTACAAAAAGGTGAGGAACACTAAGGTCAACAGCGAACGCTACGGTGATACAGCAAAGTCAGATATCAGTTACGAAGAGCCGATGATATTTAACGTACACGCTACGGATCCCAGGTCCCGGGAGATAGCCGGCCCAGGCAGAGGGGGCGTGTGATGCGGCGCCTTTGGATCAGAGAAAATCATCTATGTGTTCGGCTCCTATGGCGCCCTGCGATTTCGTAACCATGCGCTCTCCCAAGCTATGTTTTTGAAATACTGACCTAGATTCTACCCATATTCCTGGAAAGCAAAAATTATGGCGCGCCCACGTGATTCAGCACCAAACTAAGATTCCACTTATGTCGGGCAAGATTTCCACCGTTGGTCAACAATGTCCATGTTCCTGGAAAGGTTTTATCATAAGAACTATGCTAGATTGCAAAGCATACTTGCGAACACACAATTTGCGTGACTCCAATACCGCTCCGGTTTGTGCAATACATGCTGATGATCAGGGCTCAGGGTGTAGCCCAACTTGGTGGCAAGAGGTCATCTCAGGGGTAGCGGTCCTTGGAGTAACGTCCTCCAGAGGGTGTTGAAAAAAGATAACGACCTCCATTTCGATTTCCTCCGTCTTTTTTGTCAATTTTACCCAATTTTTGCTTTGGGAGTGGTCCAGCTGAGCCCCTGTTTCGGCATGTATGGGTTTGAAAGTATTTCGTCGCAGGCGGCTGCATTATAACAAACTGGTTTTAGAAAAAGACCTCGACAACACAAAAAATAATACAATCTTGGGCATGAAGCCATCAGAAATGAAATTGAGCATCTACGCTTAGAATTGCAAGAAATTTGTTCGATTTTTGGGTTGCCCATCCTTCCTTTTTTCGTGCCTGAAATACGATATACCATTCGAACCGAAGACTGAGCTGAGTCGAATGGTGTTAAAATAATCACGGGTTAAAGAGTGCATTTCTGAGAAAATATAAGCCTAAAGCTAAATTCTAAATGTTAGCCTAAGCTTAAGTCATTAATCCATGAACCAATTTTGCGCAATTTTATCCCTTTCCACGCAACTCGTCAATGTTGTTCGAAAGATAAAAAATTATACATTTATCCAAAAAGCTTCATTTGAAAAATTTGGGCACCAAAAAGGAAAAATTGGCTACCCAAAAAATCGCATTTTTTCTCATAAATATAGCCGATAACGATATTATCTGAGCCAACTCGCCTAGGTGAGTGGAATGATACCCAAATTCCCACACTATCTACAAAGTCGACTAATTTCGAGTGGAGGAATCCTAGAAAAGTCCAAACAAACATGCGCTTCTATGCTGAAACGCAAATTCACGCGTCGTCAAAGAATCTCTGACTAGATGCAAATTCGTTGTAGCAATGATCGGCCAACAAATTAGCCGCTGTTAACGGCCGAAAAATTATTAACTGCCGGCTGAGGACTTTAACGGTATATGCCAAACACTATCTTTATGTAATTGCATCACATATGCTCATATGGGGATAAGGGGTAGGGTTGGGGCTACTCCGTGTGGCTTGGATCCCCATCGGTGCGACGCGCCAATTCTACTACCCCCTTTAGACTCGGACCACCAACAGGTCATCCAACCTCGCCATCTGGCGGCCCCGAGAGTCCGAGCATCCCCCCACTCGACCGGTTGACCCTCCCCTGGGAAGCTGAAGGCCTCCTTCTCTCCTCGAAGAACCGGCGTACTATGCAGAAGGTTAAAGGATAGGCAGAAGAATATTACCGCTCTTGCAAATCTTTGGATTGGGAGGGAGACTATGGCCCGCTCTGCGCGGCCCCGGCTCGACTACGTCCCTGTGCTAAAGCTATTTTCACAAAAATATGGATTTACTACATGTATATATTTTGCCAATATGCACTGAAGTAATTAAAAAGTAATGTTTAATGTTGTCATCGAAGCATGGACAGACCTGGTTTTTTTGCACTAACAGGTAGTTAACGTTTAACATTTTTACGGGTAAAAATATTTAAATGTATGCAGTGTTGTGTACGAACCGCGACGGTCGCTGCCGGGCTGTTTTTTTCCGCAGTAACAGGGTTCTTTACGGGTAAAACGTTTCCCAAATGTATGTCGTGTTGTGTACGAGCTGTGAAGAGCGGAGCCAAACCTACTCGAGCTTTTTTGACAAAGCTTGGCTTGGCTCGGCACGGCTCAAGGCATGGGTCGTTAGGCTTACATCTATTCAGAGGTTTAAAGTTTAGGTTCGGTTCGGCTCGAAAGAAATTGATGCTTTCTCGGCTCGGGCTCGTGGCGAGCCTCGAGCGGAAATTGTCATCTCTATTGCAAACACGCCTTGAAACATATACAGCAAACTTCTCTATGTTGTCAACTTTATAGAAGGTACGCCAACTAACTAAGATGTCCCTTCGGGCAAAGTTTTCATAATTTTCGAACTTCTTCGGAAATACAAAATTATTTGTATTGCGGATACTAGAGTAATTCTTAAAAAGTGATTCCTCCCTAAAATGTTTTTATCACATCATTAACGTTTTTGTGTGATTTAAACTTTCATACGGGCCATGACCATACATGTATCCCGATCAATCATTTATGCATAACCATGTTGTCGTATGCTCACAGCGGCAATTAATAAATTTTTTGCTGGATTAAGATCTAACCGTCCTCATAAGTGTAAGTGGAGACAGTATTTGACTTCTATTCAGTTTTAGGTTACCCCGTCTCGAGCAAATACTGCTCCCCTTTGAGCGTCATAGAATTCAACTTTAACCCATGTGTCGTTGTGAGACCTTACTGTCGGTTGAATAGTATTGGTGCTCTATAACGAAACCAATCATAAGCGAAGTGCAACAAAAACATCTAGCGGTATTCCAATTTTTCGTTGGACTCCTGAGCTTCACATAGCACACGCCTTCCAAGTGGGAAGCCCTTCAATTCCTTTCGGTCACCTTCACCGCTGCGCCTTAAGAGTACCGATCAGCACTGCTTCAAGGATAACGTTCCGTAACAGTCACTACCACTCCACTATGGACCTGCACTACTCCTCCGCTCCAGCGCTGTCATACTGTTTCCTATGTTACCTGCATTGTCTAGGAGTTTAATTTAAAGTCAACAAAACCTCTTCCAGAATTTTGGTATTCGTTAACCGACTTCGTGTGTCACATATTATTCTCGTCATTTTCAAGTATTCATTCTTCAAATTTATAAATAGCTTAAACAATTTTTTACAAAGTATTTGAGTCAATTTATGTGCAGGAATCACGACATGTCTGATATATTTTAAAACTGACTAAAAATCACGAACCAAATATAAATCAAGTGATAAAATCAAGGACAGGCTTTAAAGGCTAGGATGCACTGAACGCCTTGCATTTTAAACTATATACTAAGGGTGTAAAGAAGCGACCCCCGTACGAGACCGAACTCCAACACTCACCCCCGAGAACCAGGCTACCCCATAGAACCTCGGACAAGGAGCACATATGCTTTTATTCCAGACTGAGCCTGTAGATAACATCTTTATTTTGTATTATAAAAGTGCCGCATAAGCTGCTAGCTGCTTTCGACCTAACTATACTGAAACGTGCTATCTTGCAGCTATATCATCACACACCAATATATTACAAAACATAGGGACACTCTAAGTGGCCTTCGCTCTGATAACCGCTGTTACTGAAACAGACCGAGCGAAACAACGAAAGGAAGAAACATTGGGAAAACTTATTTTCTTTCTGTGCGAATAACTCATAACTCTCTTTGGGGTGCATGCGTTTCGATGTTTTTTGTTCAAAAGCAAATATGATGACGACAGAACGACAAAATTGGCTCTTAAAGGCTCTTTGCCATGTGTGAATGTATGGGTACCACTATTTTGGGCTTATAATATCGGGACAGAAATGCCACATCAAAAACTAGATTTTAATAGTTACACTGTTTGGATGTCTGAAACGATCAAATCGTTTTAATGACTTCGATCAATTCATACTGCTGAGTTAGAACGTGACTCAGGCTTGGTTGCAATACTCTAACTCACTCTGAGTGAATATAACTCAGAATGAATAGAATGGTCTTACTCAGAATATCTGAGTTCGAAAACCAAATCAGCAAGAGCCAGTTTTGTCCAGCTCAGAGTTCAAGATTAGAGCTAAAGGTGTGCGCATGTAGAAACTATTAGCCAGCGGGTATCCGCGCAGCTCAAAGGGCTGACCACCGTCACTAGGCCCATACTCGCGGAATCAATACGTTTTTGCAGGCCCGCGAAGCCAGCAAGTTATTGAATCATTAATGGCTCAAAATATTTATCGCTTTGCGTTTTAAAGCCATTCTAATATTGTTAACTTTTTGATAGCGGATTCTACGCCAGCGATTTCTCGTTGGTCATTGTGCACGACAAGGACGTGATCCGCTTTCGCAGCCCACCTCTCTACCGCCCAACCAACCACCCAAATGGAAGCTGGCCGGCATTCAGGGAAGCTGCCCACCCCGTTCTCCGCACAGGAATTTGTAGCGTTCTAAAGATACCCTAATTTGCACTTCTGCAGGCTCTAGTAAAGGGAGCCGCCTTGTGGTCTACAGCGCCTTTGTGCAGTTTTGTGGTACAGATTAATAATGCATCCTGGAGCGTGCATTTTTGTCGTAAACCGTGTTACAGCTAACTTGTGCGGTTTTCCGTGCGTCTCAATGATTTGTATGCGAGGTTACTCATTGAAATAATATTGGCAATTTGTAAACAGCAACAAAAATTATTGTTCCATGTGTACAGGCCACCGAAGGTATTGTCTAATTTGTAACTTGAGCTAAAAATGTAAATTGATAGTACAGTTTGTCAAATTGCCTCCGCTAATTATATGCTTGTATTTTTCCCCTTGTAATCATTCCCATTAACTTCTTCCATGGGACTGTTACGTGTAACTGCTGTTTGTATGTCAACTTTCGTCGTCTGCGACAGTGAAACACATTTCGGTCCGTCGGAGTATTGATTTGCGATCGTCTGAAGTTAAAATTATTAAATAGTTAAATACCTACATTATCATATCAAAGCGACACGTTCTTCCAAAACTTTTAAGTACCGTTCATAAATTAAACGACAATAACAATAATGTTATCATGAATTGTCTGTTTGCCGTAATATATGCGAGTCAAAGATATTCATCTTTATACCTGTGCAACGTAAAGCCTGTTAATTAAGCGTATTATGCATTTTATGATATTAAATTTTTCATCATTCTGTAAGTGCTACGTTACCTGTAGTTGCTGCGATGCCACTGTGTTACTTGTAGTGGATGTGGAAATGGAGTCCATTCTTGTGGCGTTAAAGCTGTCGGTGTTTTGATAACCGGAACGCGGAGACAATGTATCATAGGAAGTGGTTGATGAGCAGGTCTGTAATTAATAAAAAGAAAGTGAGAAAGCAAGCAGTACAAATGCAAAATAAATTTTTATTATATTAATGCAGTGTCAAAACACTTAAAAACAGCAATATAATTTAACTATACAAATGCTCATCTCTAGGTGTGTTATGTCAAACAGTACAATAAAAGATTTGAATTGCTGAAACCCCTTTAAGAATGGATAATTTTTACAACTTATGTTAAGTATGTATCTATAGTAACTAAGAGCAGTGTTGTGGGACAGATATTATACCATGTAATATTTAGTAAATCTAGATTGCGGAATGTCATTTGAGAATATTCGTAATATATTGTACATATTTCATGTTATTTACTTCATAATCGTGCTGCCAGCTGTGTGCATTACTGTCTTGCGTTGCATTCGACAAGTTAGAACCCATACTGCAAGTGGGCAATTTCCGCTTAAGTTGATGCGACGTCTGAGGTTGTGTCAATTCATACATTATATCCTGTAAAAGGAATACACTTCGTTAGAGCATATAGCAGAAGGCGATAAGTGAACTACAAATTAGGCGCATAAAATAATTATATCGAATACATTTGAGGCATAACAATACTATACATTATTATATTAAAAGCTACAAAAGTAATGCATACCATGTGATAGGTGTAACGTAAAACATACTTCTATGTGCTGTTCGCTTTCAAACAGACTTTGAGACTGGTTAGTTTGACAGCTGTCCAGGTCACATGTATGTTCACTGTTCACTCCCGAGTTCACGCGGGAAACATTCAACGATTCTGGAGCCAATTGCGAAACTGACACGGCAGGAGGCTCCAAAATTTGCGACACCATATCCTATAAGATATGCTTGAATTACACAAAAATACCAACCGATTTCAAGTAACGTAAAACAGTGGAGCAGTTATGACAGTATATCTGTTAAACCCCTATAGATGAAACATTAAGTGGTGTTGTTATCAAGTAAGGTTGTGTCTCTTAGTGTGCAAAATGTATTCTAAATTGCACAGTTTTTGCACTTCGATAACTACTAAACGTTGCATGGATGTTGCCAAGCTTTTGAAACGTTGCGTATTGACGTTCACATCCGACCTGCAGGAAGATACAGTTTTCAACTACGTATTAAAAGCTTTGTGGTCAAAAACATATTTTTGCGCCCCTATTGTATCAAGTTATCAAAGTTTGGTGCAAATTACACAGCAAGACCTAACGAATATGTTAATTACAAATAAAAGGCAGGTGTGACATTAACAATGTACCTGTTGTTCCTGTGAAGTTCGTTTGTACTTGCGCACGGCATTCGACACATGTCCTGTCCGCTCCATTATCAGCTGTTCATCCACATTAGCGTTATAAAGTTGTGTCGCTAATGTTGTTTTCCCAGAATGATTTGTAAAACCTGGGCCCAAACCGCCTTGTTCAGCTATAGCTTTCATGTATCCGGCTAACTTGTTTACGCCCACGGGCTGAAATAACGATACCTGTATGCCTTTGTGACATTACTTGTCGAGGCGCTTTTTTACGTTTTTTTACAACATTCGTTACACATTATTTAACGGCTTTCATTGCGTTTGTTAAATTGGAATGCATGAAATGTGCATTTTTACGAACGATAGCTGTAATTGCTACGTTTGCTGAAAACAATTAAACTGTTGAAATAGATTGAAATAAACGTATATAGCCAGGCACTATAAAAACTAGTCATTTATACCTTAAGCTCGTATTTTGCGAGAAGCAAACTATAAATACCTGAACTCCAAAGCGCAACAGATTTCCCATGTTAGGTAACGGCTTCCTGTAGAAGGGCCCTTCGCGTGGAATTAATTCCAAGAACAGTTTGTAGTAATATCCAATGTTAGGAGTAACTTTGGTCTTTGAAAAATGTCGTATTTCTTTCGGCTGCTTGTGTCGATCTTTTAAGCTGCCCTGAAATTAGTGAATATTTAGAGAAAATACGTTATGTACAGCCGGAATTTTCTGTGACATAGTTTATAATGCAAAACATAAAAGTGCAGACTACTTGCAAAAACCTAAACACAATTACTTTAAACTTAACCACATATATGTTTTTAATAAAGCACAATACAGCCCACATTGCAGAACTACTTGCGCATGTGTTTAACATTAACGCGAAAGCTGTCTTCAGTAATTGCGAAGTAATGACGTAACCCAAGCGGTTCTTTGGATACAAAATAAACATGACCAAATACAAAGCGTACCTTATATGTTTTAGATTGCGTTTCCACAAATTTAATGTCAATACCGGTAGTTTGCTCAAGTAGAGTAAATTGTTGCACTGACAGATCACGATGTTCGTCGCGACCTCGCAATCCAAACAGCTTACAATTGTAGAAAAACATAGTGTACAGCAGCGACTGTGCCGTATGGTCGCCAAAAACCATTTTATCCCACAGTGCTCGTTCATCTTCGATCAAAATGGTTTGGCCATGCGTTTACATATTTGACCTCCAGCCGCGGTCAGCTGCTTCATGCGGCCATCAAGAGCATCTCGAAATCTAAATACAATATCGGTCGCTCAATAATAACTCACCATGTCTCCATTGCAGAACTATGACACGGAATATCGTGACTTGCCTAAGCTGAAACAGGAACCGTTGCAACATTGGTTATCGCTTGTGGCCACAGTGGTTACCCAAACGATGCATACATTTTTAACCAAATCAGTGCTAATTCATTCAGCACTATGCTAAAAGAACCTAAAATTTTTGGTCTCTTTAAGGTCAAAACATCTATTTACTTAAACAGCAGAAATATGGCGAGAAATAATGACCACAGTATGAGTTCATCCAAAATAATTGGTAATTATACTTAGCAATTATATGGCTGTGTAACATTGAACTGTACCAAATTATACTGACAAATTAAATCTAACCTTTGGAATCGTGTTTCTGTCGAGTCCATAATGTTAAGCGGTCGCTTATTAGCTGGCAAATAACGAGAAATACCGCAAGCTATGTAGTATAAGCTGATTCAGAACTACGCTAAAAGAACATGAAATTTGTGAAAATCTGTTTAACGTCAAAACAGCTATTTACTTAAACAGCTTGAATATCGCCAGACATAGTAACCACAGTTTGAGTTCATGGAAAATGATCTGTAATTATACTTAGCAATCACATCGCTGTATAACATTAATCTATACGAAATTATACTGACAAATTAAATCTAACCTTTTGAACCGTGTTTCTTTCGGGTCCATAATATTAAACGATCGCTTATTATCTTGCAAATAACGAGAAATACCGCAAGCTATGTAGTATAAGCTGCTGGGAGTGTAATCGCGGCCTAAAAATTGGTAATATGAGGACATTTAAAGGATTGCCTTGACGAAATTATGCGCCGAAATTAAATACAAACCAAGAATACTTAGCACACTAAGGGAACTTTTAACTTTGATATAAAGACCTCTGGCAATACGATCAAATAAATAATTTACTATTCTACCTTTTTATCATTTGGCTAATATTTTAAATGAAATGTTCCAAACCAAAAAATCACAACCAACATACCAGTTTTTTGCTTTACACTGCAAATAAAGCGCGTTAACCACAGATCCAATTCATCGACTTCCATGAAAAGTATATTTGGTACCGCCACGTTATGTTTATGTTCGAAAAATTGAGAAAACTCGCACCATATACTCATTATCCAGTTTGTGTTTTTGACCGTATTAGGCGGTTTGCCGCTGTTGATACATTCCGTTATTTCATTGTCCGTCATGTCGTTAAAATGCTCATTGTGTAGTTCATTTTGCGAAGCCATGAGTATAAGTATTGCATAGGCAAGCCACGATAAACAAAGCAAAGCGAAGTTATAACTCAGCATTAAGTGAAATAAATGAAACAAGTTTATACAACTTAAAGCACATTAAATAGCCTCAGCACCAAGTGATAACAACTAAACAAGACTTCTTTTCATGAATAACGATTGTGTTGGTTCAAACATTATCTTAATGAAAGTTAGCTATATTGGATTATTTACATATTGTCAATAACTGTTAATAAAAGCATCGTCATTTTGCAATATAGTGATCAGTTGTACCGAAACAACACCAACAACATTAATAAATGCGGTACATATGGGACCATGGCACAAGTTATTTGTGACATGGATTTCTGTGTCTCAACCATTTGTACGCACAGTTGTGCGATAATCCAAGTGCGGAGGTTGAGCCGAGCCGTGCGAGGCGAAACCGAGCACGAGGCTATCGCTATGGATTCCCATACTTGCAAGCGCGCGTGCGATCACTCATTCAAACTCGTGCTACGCACTCGTTTGCATTCGTGTCATACTTGCGCTATTGCTCGATGCGCAATCGCATAGCGATAACCTCGTGCTGGGTTTCGTCTCGCACGGCTAGGCTCAACCTCCGCACTTGGATTATCGCACAACTGTGCGTACAAATGGTTGAGACACAGAAATCCATGCTACAACTATTACTTAGAATTTCATATACCAATTTAAAAACAGACTCACACATTTTGCATACATATTAACTATATATACATTGGGCAACTAATTAAGATTAATATTGTTATCATACATCTTCAACCTATCAAGTAGCACAGCAGCAGAATAATATTAGGTTGGTATTACCTAGGCAGAAACCCAACGATTAAAATGGAACGCCTTAGCATGACCACAAGCACTACAATGATATGCCGACATATAATATTAGTTATTAGACAAAATATTAACTAATAGCCGTTTTTATTTCAATCGTAAACAAAGGTATACAGGCAGCAGTGTATTAGGTAATTTTTGCACGCTTATTACAACAGTGTGAAAACATTGTTTTAATAATTTTATACAACACCGCAATTTAATTTTACATCTGTATTTCTACAAAACTATAAATCAAGTTTTTCCACAAAGTTATAAGGCAAGTTTGTTAAAATATTTTACTTGTAAACGCAGAAAGTAATACGTTTACTTTCTTTGATGTCGCAACGTTTGTTTCAGTCCCAAATTTTGAAGCATCAACGACAGATATATTTATGCTAGAAACGCTTGAACTTCGTTAACGCGATTTATATTTTTAATGTTTAATTGCATTGCTAGTATTTTTATCTATTCTCAAGTTGGTTTATCACCTTCGTTTACGATTGAAAGAAAAAAGGCTATTAGTTAATATTTTGTCTAATAACTAATATTATATGTCGGCATATCATTGTAGTGCTTGTGCTCATACTAAGACGATCCATTTTAATCGTTGGGTTTCTACCTAGATAATACCAACGTATTATTATTCTGCTGCTGTGTTACTTGATAGGTTGAAGATGTATGATAACAATATTAATCTTAATTAGTTACCCAATGTTTATATAGTTAATATGTATGTAAGATGTGTGAGTCTGTTTTTAAATTCGTATATGAAATTTTAATCGGTAAAATGACACAGTGTATTTACTGCAATTTATATTTCTAAAGCAACGAGGCTTGCATAGATCATACGATCGAGCGGCATATTAAGAATTGGAATGGCTGCCGTGAAACCATATCCGATTCACCGTTCTGGTTCTTATGAACATGTTCAAACACTTTCGTCAATTCGGGGTTCACATGTGTAGTCATCATACATACATGTGCAGCCTGCCAGAGTATTGGGACATTGTCAATTTGTATTTCGTGCCGTGGGAACCTCATCCACATCAGCGGGTGACAATAAGACCACGTCGCGTTATGCCTCGTTCTGCAGAAGAGCCCGATGAACCTCCTCCAGACCCTCAGTAGTATGTGGTTGTTTTATTATAGGTTTATTATGTCAGCAATTTCATCTAATACTAATGCATTTTCCCGTCGAGGAAATCTTCCAAATTGTAAGATTTTCACTATTTTCAATTTAATTATACGTTTTGTGGTAGTAAAGATATGAAGAGACCACCTGCGCCAAAACTAAGCCAAGTATCCATCAAATATGATCTACAACACCTGCGCAAAAACTGGGTTCAGCAATTAAAAGAATTAAGCAACTCAGAAAAATAATCAACTTGAGACATGTAAAGACAAGACCTGCGCCAATTTAATATGAATTACATTTATTTTACGCATGATACATACTTAATTGGTTTTAAAATCCGCATTTCAAAGTATTTCATTCGCCTATTGTTATTGGTCTTTCAAATTTAGTCAATAATTTTTTATTTAAGGAGGACGATTCTGGCTCGTCGGTAATGCTGGTAAGGTGGGCTCCTACATGGAAACCCATTGGTAATCTTAAAGGCTGCGAACAACTTCTTGTGAGGTACTTCAGGCGACCGCAACTACCGCAGCAACCGCGACCGCAACCGCCGCAGCAGCAACCGCGACCGCATCCGCTGCAGCAGTAACCGCAACAGCCGCCACAACCGCCGCAGCAGCAACCGCAACCGTCGCAGCAGCAACCGGTGCAACAGCCTGGGTCGCCTATGCCACTAATTAAGGACGACGAGCAGTGGATGGAGAGGATGGTTGACTGGTTGGTGGGAGAAGAGCTGTAGATGGAGGTGACAGAGGCGTGTTTGGAGGAACATGCAGATGGAAGTGCTGGAGATGGCGTTAACAGGTGGTATCCTCTGGAGGCGGCAGTGCAATGTCCCCCATATGTGAACTGCAGTCACATCATGGTGCTGCTGGAATTCTTGAGCAGATATTAACATCTTTTACATATTTCTGTTAATATCTGACTGCAGAATCGAATTTGTGCCAAAAAAATGATCTCAAGAAACCGAATCATTGAAATAATGCGGAATATAACATGATCATCACTGAACCCATACTAAGAGCATGCCTGCTGAAGTTAAGAAGTGGTGCTTTGGATCACTGCGATAAGATTACAGATCAAAAGAAGCTCTCTATCCCTGTGTAACGTATGAGCTGCGAACATTTGGTTTAGGAAAAGATAACCAAAACTTTGACTATACAGTGTTTGAGGATGATTTACCTCGAAGGATATTTGTTTGCATGGTGTCAAAAGATACCAATAATGGAAACGTGAGCAAGAACATTTATAACCTAAAGCTTCCGGAAATATCAACGTTCCAGGCGCTGGCAAACAATCTAACATTTCCAGGACAAACGCCGCTTGTTGTTAACGCAAAAAGTTGTCCTGAGGTTTACGCTAGCTTGTTACATGGACTGAACTATCGAAACCGGGAACTAGGATTCTCTCCGATCGACATGTTTGGAGGGTTCGGGATATTTGTTGCGGACGTGTCTCCAGATCATTCAAGTAGCTGTGGTAGCTACATTTCAATGGTAAAAGATGGCAACCTTACGTTAATTATGGATTTTGCGAAAACTCTAAATGAATCTATGGTTCTGTTTGTGATGGGGAAGTTTTCGAAAACTTTGAAGATGACTAAAGGTGATAATAAAATTGAATGGTCTTACTTGTTATAGTTGTGTATATTGTGTATTGTATTGTATATTGTGTATTTTTAAAAATAAAAAAAACAAAAAATGCACATGAAAAGGATTTGTACATGATTTTATAAATGCAATATGGATACCCTACGCAAATTTTTCTCAAAAAGAAAGCGTGAAGAAGAACAAGTTCGTGAGCTGAAACGGCAGATTGGTGTACTACGCGAGCAGGAGGGTCTGGGAATGGACGTACCAGATACATTCCCACCCTCTGTGGAGTTGTTGGAACTGCGTAGGAAACGTCGAAAGAAGTAACTGCACCAGTGGTCATGTCTGAAATGGGATGGCGATACATCCCGCCCATTATGTTTTAACAATTCGTAATGTTTAATTTGAATGCCGACTTAGCCATACTTTTAACCTATACGAAAACCCTTAGTATATATTAGAAGTAAGTTAGTTACAATATGAGTCCTTTACTGCTGGACAGGGCATGTCTTGCAAGACTAGGCTCAGCGCATTAACTTAATATTACTACAATTGTATGGAAATATAAACTCGAATCGAAATGCGATGCGTGTTTATGTTGCTTGGTTGGGAACCAACTTGCATCTTAGATGGCAGGTCAGCGGCTCGAAGTGTCTGCCCCAACACGTTGCAACAGAGCAGGCGATCGTATCAGTTGGATTGGTACAAGCAACAAAAAAGGGTGGCCATCCTAGCCCTAGTGCAGCATACCTAATGTCAGACTCTAAAAATGCGTTCTGCTATTTAACGTCCCAGGTGAGACCAGAAGCATCTGAGACTTAGCCTTAGAGTGAAGTTGGTATGCCTTCTACTTCCGAGGATGTTGGGGGACTGTTAGCTGAGCGGGTCATAAGGTGCTTATGGTGCAAAGAAACGACAACACCCGTAACCGCCTTCTCTACCTGATACAGCACATCATCCTCATACTTCACCATATGTTGTCTAAGCGTAAACTTTAAAAATACTTACCACCCCAGCTTCTAAAACCACATGAGATTAAATACTTTGAATAAAGTACAAGTTATTACAATAGTTGTCCCTTACCGCCGGACAAGGCATGTCTTGCAAGGCCAGACTAAGCGCTTTAAGTTAATATTACTAATGTAAGAGAAACCAAACACAAAACTTAAAACAAGACTGACAGTTTTAATGAATTTGCATTCATTTTTGTACTGAAGAAATTGCTTAGGGCTAATTTTTGCAAAAGTGTAACATTTTAACAGAATTTTATGATAAGATTTTAATTTTATGGTTGAGCACACATTTTAAGCAAGTTTAATGTTAACTGCTTCAGGCTAATTTTTACAAAAGTGTAACATTTTAACAAAATTTTATGATAAGATTTTAATTTTAAGTTAATATTACTAATGTAAGAGAAACCAAACGCAAAACTTTAGACAAGACTGACAGTTTTAATGAATTTGCATTCATTTTTATACTGAAGAAATTGCTTAGGGCTAATTTTTGCAAAAGTGTAACATTTTAACAGAATTTTATGATAAGATTTTAATTTTATGGTTGAGCACACATTTTAAGCAAGTTTAATGTTAACTGCTTCAGGCTAATTTTTACAAAAGTGTAACATTTTAACAAAATTTTATGATAAGATTTTAATTTTAAGTTAATATTACTAATGTAAGAGAAACCAAACGCAAAACTTTAGACAATACTGACAGTTTTAATGAATTTGCATTCATTTTTATACTGAAGAAATTTCTTAGGGCTAATTTTTGCAAAAATGTAACATTTTAACAAAATTTTATGATAAGATTTTAATTTTATGGTTGAGCACACATTTTAAGCAAGTTTAATGTTAACTGCTTCAGGCTAATTTTTACAAAAGTGTAACATTTTAACAAAATTTTATGATAAGATTTTAATTTTATGGTTAAGCACACATTTTTAAGCAAGTTTAACGTTAAAAACATATTTGTACAGTTCACTATATACTTGCTAAACTTGTTGTTGGTGACCAAAGTAAACATGCGTATGTATTAGAAACTTTACCGCAGGCTAATTGTAAGTATTACTGAGAAAACACACTGAAAACTCAAAAAGTAATGTTTTAGTTTACCATATTATTAAAACACACATTTAAGTGCAAGCATTTAGTTTGCTATTGTTATTTACCGTTTTTATATTAAAAAATTAAACAAACTAAGATAATACACTATATTAGGTTTTAAAGTTACCTACTGTTTAAAAAAATTTATGAAGCTATACTTAATCAAATACTTTCAGTAGTTAGGGGTATAAATAAAACCTGTATGTCTTATATTTATAAATTTATTTACATATTTGTATATATTCCAATGTATATACGTTTATCTGTTCAACTGAATGACAATTAATGGGTGGGTGGAAGGGTACCATTATTATATGTATGTATTACATATATATGAGTATGTATTTATTATATATGGGTAAATAATAATTTGTGACAGGTAATTAATCTTTGTGACAGGTCCTTTTGACAGGTCCATGGGCTGAGGGGGCTACATTATTATAATCACGTATATATGTATATGTATTTATTATATAAGGGTAATTAATCATTTTTGACAGGTCACGTGACCTAGAGTCGTTAATCATTATTTCCCCTAAAAATTTGACACGTCATCAACCATTTGGTGCAGAACCGGCATTTTTCCTACTACTAACCCAGGGCTCATTAGTTATGTTTTGTGCCTAGTTTGAGGTAGAATATATACTCACCAGATGACCTGGAGATGTCTTAAACTCCGCATGAGTTTAGAAGGTACTCAATGGAATTTAATTCAGTGGCCTGAGGTAATATCCGACTCAAGCAAATTTGTTGTGTGGGCCTGAGCATTGTTCGAAAACTCTTTGCCAGAAATATCGATTTCTGAAATTTCGGCATGTTACTGTGTGTTTAAGCCTTCAAACTAATACGTTTAATGTGATAAATCATGCTGAATACGCTCGTTTGGTAATCTAGAGTCCAACTTGACTTTATTATAGAGCTTTTAGTACTAGTCTCAAAGGTTTTAATGTTGATGAATATGGTTTCCCAAATGTAGCCAGTCTTCGGTCATTTGGTTACATACAAGGAATTTAGCACAGCCTCAATAGGTTTTAGGTTCGTTGAATACAATGATATGGCCATTTTTTAGAATCCAACACAATGATAGTATCGTTTATGGGTTTTTAAATCATGTATAAAACCAGTTGAAAATTTTTTTTGCTAGTCTCGTGACTTGTATGAATGGTCTTTTTGCTATTTTTGTCGCGGACATGCAGTCAAGCAATAAAGCTGTGGATCATTTATTACAGAATAAGGAATATACAGAATATAATATACAGAATAAAGGTTTTTTATTGTTAAGGGAATGCTGTAAAACTGTAACACTGCTTTGTTCATAGCGTGGCAGTGTTGGTATACAAAACTAAACTGTAAAATATGCGTTACATGCTCGCCTAAGGTATAAAACCTATGGTTCTTGCGTGTATTTGTTTAATCTCATTATCTTAGTATTGTCTTCTTGCAGCTGTAAATTTATGTAGACCTTGTGTATTAATCGACAGTTATGTCTGTATTCGTTCTCTTAACTACTGCTGATCAGATATACGCCACTTCAGACCGGTGTTATAGGCATATTAACCCCCCGCACATTCCCCCCGGTGGAAAATCTGTCTAATTCTTGTCAGACTGATTTTTACCGCCTGAGTCAGCTTTTCCTGGGGAGATTTTTCCTGACGTCAATTTAGCAGATTTTTCCCTAATGGACATTGTCCCCCGGATATGGCTGACATCGCGTCAGTCATAGTGTCCTGAATTTCCATATATATTACATTATAAATTGCATATTATTCTGAAAGCAGTATAAAGTTTGCAGAAGTACGTTATAAATTTATACATTAGAATCATTTTTTTCTTACGAAACAACATTATAATGATTCTGTGATTGATGGTTCAAATACAAACATTCTTTCCGAACCACCGCATAATTCACTAAGGCGCTATAGAACTTCAACCATCTTTTGTCTTTCCACCCAAAGAGGAAAACACGTAAATTTTCGCTGAGAAAAATACTGCAGCAGAAGTATTTCTGTATCGGTGGCCCGTTTGCCCAACTGGTCTGCACCGGATTCATAATGAATTCAACGGATCGGTTTGTGTAGTATTTCTCAAGTCTTTCAAAAGTCACTGGACATAAATTTCACCAATTCACAAGGAACCTTGCAGTGATTGGTCTCTGGACCCGAGACCCAATAACTAATACGTAAAAAGAAACATTGCCGTCTCTATCGACATCAATTATCCGAACAGAGTCAGGGGCTTTTGAACTGCGATTCTCCAAGATTTCTCAGCCGCCAACTTTACTTTTTCAGCTGCGTTCTTCTGCCTGTGTTCTTTAGCAGGAACAATAAGTGTGGATTCCAAAACGCACTGTCTTCTTTCCACGTTTTTTGACCGGCTAAATGAGATAGCACTTGGGAGATCAACAACCGACTTCAAATTTTTTATCTTGGTGACGCCAGTTTGACGATTGCAGTAACTTCAAATTGTCCCCGCCATGTCGTTTCATATATAGAACTTATAGAGGGATTCTGTCACTCGCAAAATAGTAACTTTTTTGGCACTGCCTTTCGTGAAAGTAAGTTTCATTTTCTGTTGAGCTACAGCGATATTATCCAGTTCCTCATGTTCAAGTATCAGATTCGACACCGATAAGTGGAGGTACAGGACTTCTTCGTCGTGCTGGCGTTCAAAATTAAGAGTGTCGCTGCAGAAGGGTTGTCACGCATTAGCTCAATTGGTTTATTTTCGTTACACTTTGTGGCGTTGAGCGATAGAAAAATACTGCTTCTTGGAATGTAGTCCCACATGTTGACGTTGCCGACCCCAATCAATTTTCATATTGCGGGTTGTAACGGCTGATTGTACCTTTCAACAAGTCCTCGCTCGCAAACGAGGGCGACAGGTTGACGACATTCTATGTTGTACCTTGTCTAGTGAACGTAATGCTTCTAGGAGGTAATTAACAAACTTCCGGCCTTGGTCAGAAAAAATTACGGTTGAAATTTTCAGATATTTTAGCAAACATAAGGTCGCGACTGCAGTGCCTAAACTCGGCGTGAGCTTTTGAAAGCGTCTTCATACGCTTAGATAGTTTAACATATACTTTTACTAGATCCACTACAGCGAATGAATGCTCCGTCCGTCCAGTGTAGCGTGAAACGGTTCGCTTCGGAACGCAATTCTCGCTTTGTAACATTTTCATGTTTGTCCATCACTGGGCTGCTTTTGTATTTTTTTACACTCTAAAACAGCATCGAAGCCAACGTCTCAATTCAAATTAAAATCTCTACTGATCGTTACATTTCCGTATATCAGCAGTCCTAAAATAACATATATGTCAACTATAGAAAAGGAAGGCGTAAGGTTCCTTGATGTGGATCGCAGTATCTCATGTAGGTTTTGCCATCGTAAATGATACACTATCCACAAAGATTTAGCGATTCGGACATGCCGATTAGCCTAGAGAACATGCATTATGTAATAATAGAAACGGTTAATTAACGGAAAACGATGTACGAGTTGTTGGGTTCGGATCAGACGAATTCTTATTTAACACAAGGCAAGGCACCGCTCCTTTAGAACAGGCGTGCAACTATTAATACGCAGTGCAATTTGGCCGAGGAAGGTTCAACAGATCTACTATGATTAAATTGTAATTCAACTTTTGGCAACGAAATTTACCAATGTTGTGTTATCGCTCAAAGTTTATAAAAACGAAAAAAAATTTAATGAATAAACTTCTAAAACAAATAAAACAGCAACCGCGATATTGATTATAGAAGTCGAAAAAATCATCCCGGTTTAGCAAGAATTTATGAAAATGTTTTCATACAAATTTTGCTCCACATTTCAATTTAAGTAAAACTAGGACGAAAAGATTTCTTCATAATGCATTACTCATTTTACTTCTCTATAAGCCTCTTCATAAGGCGTGCAAATAAACGACACGCAGCCAAAACAATGCAACACGACGAACTGAATTAACTATTTTCAAATGTATTGTTAAACGAGGGCAACTAAAAGAGTTAAAGGACTACACAAGCGTTAATTCACATTAACCCTTTTCTTCATGAATTATTTTGCTTTTTGACTAGCGTTGAAAATACTGCTGCCGGCGTGAAGACTGGAACCAGAGGTGTTATAGTTGCACTCGCTAACCACTGAGCTATGACCGACCACGCTGTTGCTCGGATGTTAATGGCTACCCACAAAGGCGAGCGAATAACTCGCAGACTAGAGCATGCTACGCGAAGAACCAAGTTAATCACTTTTTACTTCGTATTGTATTAAGTCGCACCAGAGCAACTTCATGAGTTAAAGGTTACGCAAGCGGCACACATAATTCTCATTAACCCTTTTAGTTTATGAATAGTTTGCATTTCGACTAGCGTTGAACAAACTGTAATCTCCGTGAAGATTCGATCCTAAAGTGTTTGTGCTCGCAAACCACTGAGCTATGACGACCTTGTTAGTCGAATCCTTAAGGTTCTCGAGCAAATAACAAGTCGTAGCCAAACGCACGCTACGCAACGAACTGAGTTTTAATTTACTAGTTTGTATTGTACCAGAGCAACTAAATGCGACAAACTGTGAAATCGAGTTTTATATGACTTTGTGTTTATCATTATGGTATTCAAAATATATATTACAAAATCGGTGAAACTACACGACTACATAAGTCTGCAGCATGTCAAACATATATGTGTAAGGTGATTTATAAAACCATTGAAAGGAAAATGCGTAGTGTGATAGATTGAGTGACAGAATTCCAACTACCGAGGCCATTAGTACGCTAAATTCGAGAAAATACGCAAATTTTGTATCAAATCCACAGCTATGTATTGAAAAGGTTAACCTACTAATATCTATCAGTCCCAACTACCGAGGCCATGAGTACACTAAATTCGAGAAAATACGCAAATTTTGTATCAAATCCAGAGCTATGTATAGAAAAGGTTATCTTACTAATTATATTATGTTAGCCTCATTGTTGTTTTTGCCACTTTCGGTTATTGGCAAGCCAAAACTATGACACTGCATATTCAAACGTATTTACAGCATTCGTATATGTATTATATCTTCTAACGGTTAACAATAGTGTTTATTACACAGATACTAGGGTTCTGGGTTTGAAGATCGGTGTTTGCATTATTTGTTCATCTGTCAATAATGCACCATTTACCTTAAGATGTGTACACTTAGGGTCGATCTGTCACAGAGCCAATTCCGGCTCGTGACAAAAAGGCACAACCACAACCGGCCCTTCATAAACAAAATTAATAGCTAAGCTATGCTAGTACGTTTGTACAAGCCGGGAGCGGCTATGTCTCATGGGTTGATAGCTACTGAACTACTGAAAATATATTTATTACATTGAGTTTAGCAGATTGTGTTACAGGGAAATACTTAGCTCTAGGCGCCCAAAAAAGCAAGATTAGTAGTGATTAAAGTAAGGCGCATAAATGCAGGTAGAATGTAAATATCGCTATTTTCAAAATTTTTGTTTGAGCGCCTTTTACAAGCCATCTTAGTAGCTATGTAAAACACGCTCTTTCATACATGAATATTATGCTATTATTATAAATGGAAGAATGCTTTACGAATATATGACCATATGTATCACCAATTTCTATTTTTTGTGATTTTGAATTGACGTCATATATTTCTGGCTTTTAGAGCCGATTTCGGCCATTGTGACAATTTATCAGCATCGCTTTGCTATTAGCTAAACATATTTGTAGGGTCTGGCTCGGCCCAAAAAAATGTCACGCTTGTTGATCGCGGCTAGCCAAGTTTGGATTTAGAGCCGCGGCGGACTGTGACAACATCTGGTCCTGCCGCACACATCTTAAGGTGAATGACGCATAAGGCTCAGTGTTCACGGCAGTTGAGAATTCGCCGGCTGAGGCGCTTAAATAATAGTTGTCGGCAACATTTTGATTTAAAAAAAATCGAAACGGCTGCAATGTAGTAAGTGCAATTTTGCTTTGGTAGAAAAGACAAATGCATTTTACATCATCTACTTTGCGCAGATCATGGATTACACACGTCGTGCAATATATAATAGCATAAATCAGAGATAGAACCGGGTCACATCTGTGGCCGGTCACGGGATGTGACCCGATCTGATTCAGAAACCGATAGCATTCTCCGCTGCGCAGTAGTTAACATAATAGAACAACGCCTTTTGCTGTGCTCTTTATCCGCTTAGCAATAGAGATCAGGATATAGTTCTTTTTACTAGAGAGCAAGGGTGTAGCCAGGGGGGTTTCGGGGGTCGCGACCCCGCCCCCTTTTGATTCAACCCCAAACAAAATTTTTGAATGATTCCGGTTGAAAATCATGTCGGACATTTTCCTAAAACAAGCCTCTCTCGCACTATAAAACAATTACTTTCAACTGTATTTTTTACCAAACCTTCACATTTTTGTATAAAAATTCGCTATTTTGGCAACAGTTGCATTTGACGTACTTAATATACCAAATCTGGGCCCCACTTTAACATTTCTGAGCGCCACCCCCCCCTTAGGTACCCACTGTGGGCCGCGACCCCCATTCAAAATTCCTGGCTACGCCCTTGCTAGAGAGGAGAATTTAGTCTCTGTGTTCGGCACTAGAGCCAAGCCGTGATGTCGGAAGAGCCGAACGAAACCAAAGTTAACGGTTTCCGGGTGAGAAATCCGAGCCTAGTGTGTCTACAAAAGATGCGTCGGTTCTTAATAGCTTATAAATGCAACTATATAAGTTCGTTTGTTGGTTTGTATATAACGTTTTCTCTAATATATATTGTGGAATCACAAAATTTTATTATTAGGAGCTTAAGAGCGGATGCGAGCCTGATTTTGTATCGGAAAAGCCAAGCCGTGCCAAGTTGGACATGGGTTATGAAAAGCCGACAGACATGGAGCCTAAAATCTGTCTGTGAGATCTGAGCCGAGTCGGACATGGTTCAATAACAGCGTACTGCTTAAGGACTGCCGAAGACGCAATCGTAACTCTTAGGTAATAGCAGTCTGCCAAGCAGATTTTTTCAAGACGGTCTTTTACATATTCGCAGATTATGCATGATAGATGGGTGTTACTAGTATGCATAAATACGATATATAAGGAGCCCCTTAGTAAAACGAATACGGCGTTCTAGTACATATTTCTTATAAAACCGAGCTTTGAAATAAACCATATATATTTACAATATAGATAAATTTAATATATTATATATTTGTTAAACAAACACACAGTTTACGAAGGAAACATATGTGATATATATTTTCTGAGCAGACAAGAGATATCGACTTTGCAGCAATCAACACATAACATTACAGTACTCACCAATATACACCAAGGCACATTAAAAATAAGATTAGATATAATGTTACGGACAATCACTGTAAAATAAAAAAATAAATGTCGTTACAAACCGTATCGGGTCGTGTCCTGGTAACACGTCCACTGGGATTGGACTTCAGTAGGTCAACATCTCTATGCGATAGGCTTCATGATCTATGCTATGTGTTTTAAATTTTAATCAGTAATTCTCAAAAACTTTGGAATTTTTAATATCGTTGATTTTGACTCACAGAAAGAATTTTGATTGCTCAGGTAGGCTCCTAGTCGGAACAGTAATGAATTCTTCGCTTCTCGCTTCCCATTTAGATTAACATTCTTATGATTAGGATTTTGCGTTACTATTAATAGTAAAGGCGTGTTCACACGCTCAAACTTTTTGCTCAAATTTTGATCAAAATTTGAGCTCAAATTTTGATCAAAATTTGAAAGCAACTTTTTTGCATTTTTTGCAAGTTTGAACGTGTGAACACAGTTCAAACATTTCATGAATGTTCCTGTAGCCAATCATGGACGAGATGTATTACCTGAAAAAGTTTGAGCTGAAATTTTGATCTCAAATTTTGAAATATCGCAATTTTCATTTAAAAATCACCGTCAAATTTTGATCAAATTTTGAGCTCAAATTTTGAACTCAAAATTTGAGCAAAAAGTTTGACCGTGTGAACACGCCTTTAGATATTACAACAGCATATAGTGGAATTTTAAGTTATTGTAAATGGCATTTAAAATTTATTACACAAATATAAAAATAGTGCTACAAAACTGAACACGAAATCCAATGCTTTGCCGACCGTTCGTGTTGAGTAACGGCCGGACTTGAATTCAACGGCCTGTCGTCGACTGGCCCACAAAATTTGGCAACAATCGAGCCAATTTTAAGTCGTTCGTCCGACAGTATAACATGGCCACCCAACGGCTATGACAGCCATTCTAAACACTACTCGGCAATGACATGAGTAACAAGTAGCAGTAATAACATTATGGCAAATAGTTACGGAAATACAATTTTGGCTGTATACCCCGATAATCATAATAAATAGAGCAAACAAGTAAATATAATATGCAGAAACTGTATTATGATAAAGCATGAAAAGTCATGTAGAAATAATATATTAATCAACAGGTATAAACAATACCTATAAGCAGTTCAATATGGGATCTTGAGAAGTGTATCCCACTCTTCGCCTTCACCGATGTTAACGAGACAAGCATCATGGCATACATTTGACAGACACACCCACGCTCTTACATGCGTGTAATGGTACCCGATTTTCTTCACTGTCATAACATTAAGTCATGACCCGTTTCCGGTTTGGAAGAAACATCAAGAATTATTATCGACTT
>JASANE010021415.1:0-13919 GCA_030248225.1 Trileptium ribeirensis
TAATTTCTCGGTGAATCACTAGTAGCTGCGTGGGCACAGCCTTGACAGACCTTTAGTTGTTCAATTCACCCTAAAATACTCTCAATCGCAAAAAAATTCCGATAAGTCGTGAAAACTACTAAGTAGATTTTTTCGTGGTCTTGTGCAGAAAATGAAAAAGAGCCTCAGTGAGTTTGTTTCAAACATGAAAATAAAACAAGGGATTTTTTTCATTTTTTCGCACATATTTGGTACTGTTTTTAATCAGAACGTAGTGGAGATTGTGTGTTGCAGGGGTGAAAGCTTTTAAATTCCGTCTCTCTATTCTATTTGTGTGATCGGCCATAACTCGGGAACGACGTAACCGATTTTCATGATCTTGGGCTCACTCGAACCAGCATAGTCTACCCTAGTACATCCTCGAGCGTTTTTTATTTTCAAGGTCTCGTTGCTGGATCAGGGGTCGAAATGTAGGTTTTTGCAATTTTATTACCCTTCACGGAAGCAAGGATATTTTTATCCTAATTTTCAAATTTTTTCTCTGGTTGGTTTTTCATAGTAAAATGATAAATTCCGATACCTCTTTTTTGTTTTGTGTGATTAAGGCTACGGAGATGGATTTGAGGTACGACACCTTCGTGCATCTTCGACCGAAAATTAGAAAATTTGTTGTGACGTCCTGGGCGGCTGAAAAGTTACACTTGGGGGTTTTCGGGAATGAGAGACTCATTGCCGGCGTCGGTTTTGCTGTACAACACATGGCTCCATATGTACATGCGTATGGCACTCCAATATTCGGGGTCAGAGGGCAAAATGATGGGTTTTTTACTTCATTTTAATTTTGAAGATTTGTTATAATATCCTGGGCGGGTGAAATGTGTCACTTTGGGGGTTCGGGCATGGGAAACTCATTGCATGTGTTGGTTTTGCTCTGCGGCCCATGGTTCCAATCGAACGGGAGTATGGCGCCTCCATCCCAAAATTCCTAATTTTATTGGGACGTCCTGGGAGGCTGATAGCTTGCACTTGGGGGTTTTCGGGCATGGGAAACTTATTGCCGGTGTTAGTTTTGTTCTAACTTGTGCTGTATCGTTTGATATCCACATATAGCATATCGTCGTATGCTATCAAGAGCTGATTTTCTGTGCACGCAAAAGGTGTAGGTATACCTATGCTTCACTCTGTTTGCAATCTCGATAGAGTTGCTAGTAATTTACGTATGTTCTGATATCGTTAAAGTCCAGGGTGCCCGGGACCTGAAAAAACCTGATTTTGACTAAAAACCTGAAAAACCTGATTTTTCGAGGCCGTTAGTTGTAAAAATGGAAAACCCTGAACATTGGCGAATTAAAACCTGATTTTTTTTGTAAAACCTGATGTTTTTTATTTAAGATTCACTGAATACGGTTGTCCAAATTTCTATGGACGGTCCGTCAGTTAATTAGAAATTTTATAACGATCTTAAATCTGAACTGAATTTGGGCGATGATAGTCCTGCAATAATTGACGGTGGCACGTGCGGGCTTCACGCGGCAAACGGTGCCTTCCAAGCCGGTCATCAGGCTAGTGGGTGGAACATTGAACGTTTTTTGCGGAGTTTGTCTTGACTGTTTAAAGACTGTCCTGCACGTAGTTCTTTATATATGCTTAACATATGTATTTATTGGCCATATTCAAGCAAAAAGTACGGATGCTACGTCGGGACTTTGATGTTAGGACGTCTACAAGAACGTGAAAAAACTTTTGTAAATAAAAACCTGAAAAATTGACCCTGCGAAGCCGCGGGCACCCTGAAAGTCATGGTGTACTTCTATTTCTTCATTGTCGCTTCACTCTGGGCGTTACTGTTGAAACGTGGATATCGACTGACCGTGACATTTTAGTAATTGTGAGGAAACTTAGGTTTTATTATGTAACGCTGTGATAAATAATAATCATCTATAGCGAAATTCTGGCTAGTAGTGCCTTGGCATCGCTGGTATCATTTGTGGTGTTTTAGTGTCATACTGCAACGACCGTATTGTTTGATTTCTGCTCTGTAATGGTACGTTTCAGGAAGCGAAGGCTACGGTGGAGGCATGGGTGGCGTTTACGGCGGTGGCATGATGGCCGGAAGCGGTTACGGCGCTGGCATGGGCGGAGGCGGAGTTATGGGAGGTGGTGGAGCTGGAATGGGATCCATGACCGGAGGCGGTGGATATGGAGGAAGCATGGGTGGAGATTACGGCAGCGGCGGGATAGGAATGGGAGGTGGCGCAGGTTACGGTGGCGGAGGTATGGGAGGCGGTGGAGGTTACGGTGGCCGAGGAATGGAAGTCGGTGGAGGTTACGGTGGTGGAGGAATGGGAGGCGGTGGAGGTTACGGTGGCGGCGGAATGGGAGGTGGTGGAGGTTACGGTGGCGGCGGAATGGGAGGTGGTGGAGGTTACGGTGGCGGCGGAATGGGAGGTGGCTACGGCGGTGGTGGTGGTAAAGTTCCTTAATTTGTGTTTTCAGTTCACAATTTGAAACGGCCCAACATATTATCACAATCGTTAGACTCACGTGTTAACTATTTCGTGGAATTAAGTTTCGTTATCTTTCGGCTCGTGGCTTTGGACATGTCTCCCTATTCAAATCCTATAGTACGTTTGGAAACCCTAATATGATATTTAGGCCTTTGAACAAATATAAGTAAAATTCGTCTGCTTACACTGACCATTTGAACACTAATTGAGTTGGGCACACGTCCTCCTCCCTAGGTAGCTTCAAAATACCTTCCTGTAGATTCCACTGCATTAAATTCATAAAAAAAATTTTAAGGATACACACATAGCCAACTTCATTGATTCATAAATATCACTAGTTTTTGAATAACTAGTTTGATGTAGTATACAACACTTGTTAAGGATACACGGAAATAACAAATATGTAGTATTCAGTATCTAATGTTTGCCCAAATTGCGTCCTAGAAGCCCCAAAATAGTTTATATTTCGTATCTAGAAACCCTAATTAGCCAAAGTCCATTTGTGAGGGAAAAATTTCAAATATGTTAAAATTAATTATCAAATTCTGTTCATTTCGAGTTAGCGATAAGTTTAGCGAGTATTGTTTGTAGTTAGCACTCGTAACATGCGCTGTGTGATATTATTATTCTTAAAATTGGACTAAACATGATTTTGGCATTCTTTCAGGGATCGTTATTGAGTTTGTTTTAAAGCTTTTTACTTGTTTTTGGGAATGTTTTCGACTTCACATATAGTAGAGCTTAGTGCATATTAATGGTTTTTTATTTTAAGATGCTTCTACATACTTCTCTTCCATTCGTGTAATCGTGCTAATGTGTTGTAGTTTTTCTTTATAATAGATGATACTTTTGTGCGTATTTTCAGTATAATAGAGGTTGATTCATGATATATATTAAAATATTGGTATGAGATAGGTTATAAACTATTCGAATTTATGATTATATTTTGTATATAATCATTATATAATTAAATATTTAAGTGAATGATATACTTGCATTGATCGGAGTGAACAAATAATAAACGTTCTAATTCTTAAAATCCGAGTGGCCAATCTTAAAGAGATTTCCATCAGTAGCTGCTTAAATAGTCTGCATTATTTGACTCAAGCAAACAACCCGTTCTTTCTCAGGTGGTGGGGGGTGGGGGCATCTGGCATTAGAATGTTACATGGGACAGTGCAACTTTGGATGTAGCAAAAGTAAAAAATAGGATATTACATAAGCAAAATGATTCGTGGTGTACGTAATCTAGAGACATAGTATATCATGATATAACAATATAAATCATATTATGATTATTATTTAGAATTATAAGGAACAACGCAGAATTTTTAGGTAGTGTTAAGCAGCCTGCCTGGTTTGTGGGCCGGGACACCTCAGCCATGCCGTTTCCAGTAGTGAGAACCTAGATAGTGATGCGTAAAATGACCAAGGTAACCCTGAAGGGCCTAAACGTAATGCATGCCGTGCCGTTCTCGATATATATACTAAGCCCTAGCTTAAGCTTAGGTCCTTATATGAGACATACACTTACCCTAAGTCGTGGGGCTGTCACACCCCAACAATCCACTCTAAGCTATTTTCTTTTTTCTAAACGTTATAAACGTATTGCCCCTCAGAGTTTTACCTGGGTCTGTAAAATGGTACATAGTGATATAAATCACTGCGTACCATTTTACGTATTATGTCACTGTAAGTTGTATCAGCGTTACAGAATTTTTGTAGAGGAGTACGGCACTCAATAACCACTATTATGATGGTATGGTCGTTTTTGGCTTATCAGACAGGGTGTAGGGTGCGTCCCCCAAGTTTCAGCGGCTAGACTCTTCCACACCCATGGTTTATTGTGTCTTGCCAAATGTTACAGTAAAAACAGTAGTCTCCCGGGGCTCATATTCCTTTTGTTCTACTCTTATTGCTTAGCCCATTGGCAGACACAGGAAACGTTTTGGTGCAGATGCGCCTCTTAAAGAGGCTTTGGAATATCTCCCACCATCGTTGGGACTAGAAGGGGTAGTCCAAAACGATCATATTATCACACATGGAATACGTATCCAAGCACGCCCTATCCTTCTACTCTTGCATAGATTTTTTTGTAAAGGGTTTATATAAAATTATGCTGAGCCTGAATTGATTCGACCAATATGTTTCGCGGATTTTCGAACAAATTTTGACATAATAAAATGCAGCACCACTAGAATCAGTTCTTTTAGCATCCAGCGGCTTATGTTTTCCCTGACCGAAGTGTGTATTTCGGAATAATTATCACATTCATTCGTTGATTGTTTTAGGCTACGGTGGCGGTGGTGGTGGCGGTTATCGACGATAGGCAGCGTGATCGAGAAATTGATGATTAATTTGTGTACAAACACGTGTTGTGTATACATGACGAACTAAGTTAACGCACTTAATAATTGAATGTTGCATAAGGTTGTCTAACAGCCCCACATGTGGTTAAAAAGGGCAAATTGATTCAAAATATATTAAGTGGGTACAAATTTTCTGAGAATATTTTTACAGGTTCCTCAGCCGGCGGCTCACAACTACACCTTAAAGTAATGTGTATAGATTAGGTTGAATTTTTTGGCCAATGTAACCTTTAGGGCCGGAAGTGAAATGCATGCCATGTCGTTCTCGATATACTAAGCCTTAGTCTTAGCCTAAGCTAAGGTCCCTATATGAGCCATGTACTAATCCTAAGTCGGGGGGCTGCCGCCCCCCGAACCCCCCGCTCTAAGCTGTTCTTTTTTCTAACGTTATAACGTCCGGCCCCTAAAGGTGACATTGGCCGAATTTTTTATCTATAATTATTTGACAGCAGAATATTGTCGAAACCGACAGAAGATAGATACTAATTATTTTGCGGGGCACTAAGTATTGATTTGAGGCTACAATGCTGTGAACGATTATGTGTAGAAATTGCCTTTTTATATCGGTACCATATGACGTGGCTTATCGTAATTACCAAACGAAGAGCAAATACAATACAGCACAGCTGCACTTGAAACAAATTAAGCCGAATTTAGCACATTTTGAGCAGCAAGGGCCTCGATCGATTTAAGCCAGGCCCCAGGTGCCTGAGAATGAGTTAAAATTGGCTCAATGATTTTTAATGTATAGGCTCGTTGTTGAGTACTCGATAAAGTTTATGGAGCATTGCAGTATCTGCTAATTGCAAATGTATTTTTATTGTTTCTAACTAATGATAATATCATTCCGTTGTAGCTGATACAACTGTGGTGGTCATTTTTGTACGCCTATATATGCTTAAATTATTGAGGTCATACCTGGATGAATTTCCACGAATTAGCGTTTAGCGAAATTGATTGAGATAGCAACATTGTTGCCAAGTAAATGCACTATATATAATTATTTCTCGGGTTTCTTCTGTACAATGTCTATTGATTTTTTACGCATTTGGAAGCTTTGTGGGGAATAATATATATGCAGAACTTGGCCTGTTACGCATGCTGCGTTGCGGTTTTGCAGAAAAGGATAATTTTACACGTCCATTCGAATTCTGCGACGGAATACATCAGTGATTGCGTTCGAGGGCAATGTTCAAGTGCTTTAGTGATGGCGAGAAGCTTTTTCATACATACCGTTTGGGCCTTTGTAATTGGTAATATTAATAGCCATAGATTAGTAATGGTAAATTTGAAATACTTATCAATGGTCATAAGGTTTATTGGTGGTCCCATGTATATATACGTTATATGCTGTGTTCGATCTCGTTGAAATAAAATTTGTGTTCATCTTTTGATTGTGTCGAGAGTTTAATCGGATTGTCAAAAGCCTGTTAGTATCATTACATTATAGATGTCTGTGTTTAGATAGCAGCCAGTTAAACTACACGCTCCATAGTTTTCTAAAACGTTTCTTAGTAGTGATCAAAGCTATATCATGGTACGGGAAAACCGCCAATATTTAACAGTAAATAAGTATTTGACCAAATTTAAAACAATGTCTCATTTGATTAAGATCTTAGATACTGCTATATATATATTTAGGTTTTAAATCTTGAGCAATATAACCTGTGTTGAACGTCGTTATCCGCAATCGAAAAAATGTTAGTTGATCGCCTACTATTCGGGTTGGTATTATATATGTTCTAAATTCAAAAAATATATACCTATCTAAAGTAAAATTGTACAAGGTTTAATCTATGTCATTTTCAAAAAGTACAGGGACAATGTTGTATTACCTCACTTATGACTGAAGTGTAAAGACAATTTTTACAAATGACCCAGTACTTAGTGTAATGGTTTGCGGGAAACCCGACTTCCTTGCTCAGAGCCAACAACTGGGTCTGTTGCTTGAGCCGCGGCATTGTTGGTGGAATTGATTTTCACGTTCCATATATTATTGGCAACTCATTTTAGATGTTTGTTTTTTATTTTAAAAAAAGTTACCCAAACTTGGACTTGAGAGTTCTTAGAAATATTTTAGCTCAATTTCCTCTACTTGTTCGGTGCAGACAGGGAAAACTTTTCGGAATCGACCTACGATAGTCCCACAGGCGTTTTTGAGATTCCTTATTTACTAGACCGGGAGCTGCAGCCTCCGCGCCTGCCGTCCTAAGGCATGATAAAACCAACCGGATTTTTCAGGCTCTAATCCAACTTTACCTGGCTTGGCCGGGTAAAGTTGGATTAGACGAGCCATACGTTAGGCTCGTAGCCAAGTTGTCTCCGGTAGGCTAGGTTCGAAATGCTCGGGAATGCAGATTGGACGTGGATGTACAAATGGATGCATAAATCGATATAACGTATTACAACACCTTAATTCGCTCTTTGAGGCAATAACCATTCGCAGCAAATTAAGTAACTGTTACGTTGGGGGGGAAGTCTACAGTAGAGTTAATATTTATGCTTTTTGCTGAGCTATAAATATGTGATTTGATGCTTTTGGAACTGGCTTCACCAAATGAAGCAGTGAACGCAGATCGTCTATACTACCCGTCAAATTTTCCGCAGAATTTCCAGTGTTTACGCAAATACTCAAAATTGCTTTATGTTGCAGTATAATTTAACGTATAGCTTTAGTATTTGGAATAGCCAAGGATTCAAGTCTTACCTCCTTCCCGACCTATTCGACGTTAGGTGACCGGAAAGTTTCGTGCAGTAGTAGGTAAAGCCAGAGCCGAACTGAAAATTTTGACTCGGCGTTACCTCCAACATACGGTAGGGAAGATTGTCAACAACAGTAAAAAGGAACATGATGATAGGTACTGACATGTATTTTAGGCCGTGTATGCCTGTTCGCAAAGCATTACACGCCTAATGTGGTCGCGATCGGCTTTACACAACAGGTGATCCACTTTGGAAAGCTAAGGATTCACTTTGAAGAACGTTTACGATAAGCGAAGGATATACGCCGTGTTGTCTACGAGCCCATCTGGCTCTACATTTTTTCACGAAGGACGGCTCGATGATTTAAAGTTGAGGCTCGGATCGTGCCGATGTAGAAGTTCGAAAAACCAGGGGAGTATCTTATTCTGGTCGCTCGTTTGTGAGCTCGAAATAGCCGATAGTGAAGAACAAAATGAGTGGTCGAAATATAAATTGTTAAAAATTATTTGTTTAAATCTAGTGCGTATATGTAGCTATCTAACATTTCCCACTTTAGCCATCATTCTAGTCGACAATATAGTATTTGGTACGCGAGCGGATATAGCGCTATTGAGTAGCCCTGTAATTCACGAAGTATAGTTATGTAATTGTCATTGCGCTAAATTTAGTATCCAAGCAACGGTTAACCGGTCGGTTTTCTCACTAATCAGCTAACCGAAAATTATCTGTAACCGTGCTCATATATAGTAGGAACCATAAACGAGAATAAGTATTTATATAGGGATGAGTGCTTATTGCCATGATTGCTCAGTTAAAGGAATATAAGAATCGTTTGTGACCAAGTCAGAAATTGTTTTTGTTTTATACATGTAATAGCTCTAAATTGTTTATTTTCTATGAAAACAAAAAAAATTGAAAGAAATAATATACCGTATAATATACTGATAGCCGTAAAGAAGTGGAAATAGTAATGTTCAAATCATACTAATTTCACATGGTACAAAAAATTTGCTGAAACATATCCACATAATTATGTTTACGACCCCTAATCATGCTGGATTGGCTTACATTATTCATAACATTGTCTAGTTTTTGAACAATTTAGCTCGAATCAGACTGCCAATTTGTGGGCACAAGTTTTGAAATGTATTTCCTAATAAACTTCCCACAATAGAACTTGTATCAAGAAAATATTACCGTTAGCATTTGAAGCTTAAATTCTGTGCCGTCGACAATACGGCTATTCGATAGGTACAGGCTTGTATATGTATACGTATAATTGACAGTTTATTTTTGACATTTTGTTTATTATGACATGTTTGCTAGGAGCAAACTCGTAAGTTAATCCAATGTTTGAAAGGCTACTCAACATTTCTGCCGTAAGATTTTGTTTAAACTATATTCACTGGCATTGGGGTGCTTTCGGCCAATAAGTAGGTCGTGCACCAACCGTTTTAATTCCGTGAAATCAAACCATAATTGCATTTATATGCAATGGCTATTAACGGTAGCTATTTATGTTTTGTATGGAAAAAGTTTGGGGATAGTACATAGCCAAATTATATGTATACCTATATTTAAACGTGCACAGATACGATATTATACCCATACTTAAAAATATGTATTGCAGCGCAGTAATATTAAAGGCAGGCTGAGTTAAAATAACATTCTTTGGAGAATGTAAAAATTTTATATAGCCCTTGTTTTATTACGAACAATTTTTCCCAAAATCAACATATTAATAACAATTTTAGTTGTCGAATTACATAATTATATATAACCACTAGAAGTACCGCATACCACTGTGAGGATTTTACAATTGTGTTGTAAACTTTGTATCAGGACCGGTCTGGAATTATTTTTCCGCTATACATTGACCAGTTGATCCCAGGACGTCTTCTGAGCGAGCCTTCTATGGTGCCCGGGTATTCCCTATCTGGTTTTCGGTTAATAAATTTCGGTCGGTACTATGAGAACTAATAAACTATATATATAGTTTTTTTATGTCGATCGTGCTTTTGAAATTCCTACTGAGGGGGCAATCCTGTGAGTACGTGATTGGGATGTTGTTTTTTGGTTTAAGTCAACATTATATGTTTTACACGTTTTGTTTGAGAGATTAAACACGGGCGGAGGGGGTTCGATTGGTCTACCGCCCCTCTGGCCGTATATTGGGTAAGTTCAGGAATTACTACATTTGGTGGTGACACAGGAAATTTGTCAGTTTTCGACGTTCGATCCACGCCATCAACTAACCTTTGCAACCGAGGAGGGAGCTGGGACATGACCCGGTGTCTTGTCATTTCCTTTAGGTGCGCCGGTGGTGGCACAGGAAATTTGTCAGTTTTCGACGTTCGATCCACGCCATCAACTAACCTTTGGAACCGAGGAGGGAGGTGGGACATGATCCGGTGTCTTGTCATTTCCTTTAGGTGCGCCGGTGGTGGCACAGGAAATTTGTCAGTTTTCGACGTTCGATCCACGCCATCAACTAACCTTTGGAACCGAGGAGGGAGGTGGGACATGACCCGGTGTCTTGTCATTTCCTTTAGGTGCGCCGGTAGTGGCACAGGAAATTTGTCAGTTTTCGACGTTCGATCCACGCCATCAACTAACCTTTGGAACCGAGGAGGGAGCTGGGACATGACCCGGTGTCTTGTCATTTCCTTTAGGTGCGCCGGTGGTGGCACAGGAAATTTGTCAGTTTTCGACGTTCGATCCACGCCATCAACTAACCTTTGGAACCGAGGAGGGAGCTGGGACATGACCCGGTGTCTTGTCATTTCCTTTAGGTGCGCCGGTGGTGGCACAGGAAATTTGTCAGTTTTCGACGTTCGATCCACGCCATCAACTAACCTTTGGAACCGAGGAGGGAGGTGGGACATGACCCGGTGTCTTGTCATTTCCTTTAGGTGCGCCGGTAGTGGCACAGGAAATTTGTCAGTTTTCGACGTTCGATCCACGCCATCAACTAACCTTTGGAACCGAGGAGGGAGCTGGGACATGACCCGGTGTCTTGTCATTTCCTTTAGGTGCGCCGGTGGTGGCACAGGAAATTTGTCAGTTTTCGACGTTCGATCCACGCCATCAACTAACCTTTGGAACCGAGGAGGGAGCTGGGACATGACCCGGTGTCTTGTCATTTCCTTTAGGTGCGCCGGTGGTGGCACAGGGAAATTTGTCAGTTTTCGACGTTCGATCCACGCCATCAACTAACCTTTGGAACCGAGGAGGGAGGTGGGACATGACCCGGTGTCTTGTCATTTCCTTTAGGTGCGCCGGTGGTGGCACAGGAAATTTGTCAGTTTTCGACGTTCGATCCACGCCATCAACTAACCTTTGGAACCGAGGAGGGAGCTAGGACATGACCCGGTGTCTTGTCATTTCCTTTAGGTGCGCCGGTGGTGGCACAGGAAATTTGTCAGTTTTCGACGTTCGATCCACGCCATCAACTAACCTTTGGAACCGAGGAGGGAGCTGGGACATGACCCGGTGTCTTGTCATTTCCTTTAGGTGCGCCGGTGGTGGCACAGGAAATTTGTCAGTTTTCGACGTTCGATCCACGCCATCAACTAACCTTTGGAACCGAGGAGGGAGCTGGGACATGACCCGGTGTCTTGTCATTTCCTTTAGGTGCGCCCACAATATTGGCTTTTTGTTTGGCCCTCCAGATTGAAAATATTCCTACGCTTCCAATTATATGTGATTTCTAAAACGAAAGAATTTTGCCTGCATAATAATATGTTTTTAGTAAATTGGCAAGGATATTAGTAAGTGATAATACGTAATAAAATGTATATAAAAACAACCATCCAATGATAGATAGGTTTTTTACAAGTTTTGACGTCACAGTTCTCCAGTCGTCGCAACATTAGTTCTTACCCTCGTCTTCAGTTTACGAGCTGGATTCAACTGTGCGTTGGACGTGATTGGCTCGCTCCTGAAACATGTTACTGTCGTGACAGCGAAATAAAAAATATTCCCAACTACCGTTTAGCCTTTAGTGGACTATATCAACGAAAACATATTTTTGATTTTTGTTTTAAATCCACAGGGCTATACAAAGGAACGATAGTTTTTAGTGGAATAGTAGTTTTTTCATTTATTACGGAATAAATTTATCCTAAGATGGATTATCCTGTTGTTGCCTAACCGCAATATACAGTTGTAATAAAACGCGATATTTATTGCAACAGATACCTATAACTCGCGAAACAATTGGCGAAATTTTCTAAATTTTTTAGCGTTCAAAGCGATCATAGAATGGCACATACAAGAACAATTTTCTATATCTGCTTTTGTTTCCAAGCAGGGGTTGAATAAAATTCGTATTTCGGGCCAAAATCAGCTTTAAATTAAGACGTTATCGTCTATAGCCAAGTTAGGGACAAACATAATGCGTTAAACCTTTTTCGAGCTGCCTGGCATAGACTAACCTACCTGCAGTAATGATATAAACCGACTAAGCCCTTCATGAGACCATTACAAAATAAATCAGCAACAGCCGCTCGCCCAGAAAACAGCCTGCACTTTTGGTAAATTTAGTGTACTTTTGCTGTCACCAAATATTACTTAGAAATGGTTGCTTCAGGTAAATGTTTACGGTATATGTGTCCTATGCTAAAATACCCTTGCAATGTTGTTGACTTAGTAATGGTTCCACCCTATATAGTGGAATTACCCTGGCCAAACCCGATTTTAAATTCAAAATTACAAATATTTTGTTTTTTTTATTTTTTCATTGAATCGAGCTGTATGCCAGAAAATTTAATATGACTACTGCATGCTTCTAGATCAATTACTGCTCGCACAAAACTGGTCAGTCCAACAATTTTCGTATTTGTCGCTAATTGCATGTAGCATGCCAATGAATTTCTTAGTCTTACTTGGACAAGTATGGCAAACATTTGGGGCACTGCTAACCCAATCGTCTCAGCGCAGCATCTAGTTTTATTACCGTTGGGTGTTTACTACCCCAGCTCTAGGCAGACATTAATTCAGCAATAAAACTGATCCTTCTTGAGCTTTATGGTAAATACTAACGTGGGCATCATAACATAGGCAGGTATGTCTTGAATGTTGTGTCGTTGACAAGCAGATACTCGCAGATAATAGCTACCAAACAATAGAAATTTAGCAAAATGAAGGAAATACCTAGTCCCATAGTTGCTGCCATCTCGGTAGGGTTTAAGTTTGCGGGGTAGTACCAACCGCGGGCGGTCCCATCAAAATGGGGAGGCTCGATAGTGGGGAGGCGCACGAAAAGGGGGCTGCCCCGGCTCAACTGCTTCGATTCCGCCGTAGTTTTCTAGAAAAAAATTTGTGTGTGAGAGGTACAAATTTATCTGGAGGGGGAATTAAGCAGGGCATCCAAAGGTTACAGGGAACCAGGAACCGCGGGCGACCTCGCCGCGAACCAGGGCGGGCCGACTGTTAGACCTTCCCCCACTATATAAACGGCAGTTTGTGTTTTTTTAATATTTTTGGCCATGTTCAACCCAAAAGGTGCAACACCGATAGTCCAAACCCATTTCTATCCGATTCTGAATCATATTTTGTGGCGGTTTGTTAATATGTCGCTGTTTTAAGTACTTAAAACTGGGCGTGAAGATCTCTTATTCAGTTTTGTTTATACGTTGTATTTTTCAAATAATATTAATTAATGTCCAATTTTCACGGTAGGTGGGCGTTCTTTTGCTGAGGCACTAAATATTCCAGAATGAGCCAAATTTGGGTGGGAGCCTCCTGGGGCCTGCTCGATTAAAGCCAATTTGAGTCATCTATAATGATTGTGTATTTTAAATTGGGTGGGCACTGACTGACTCATCGACCAGGATTCAGGAGGCCCAGAATGAGCCAATTTTGGGTGTGAGTCTCCTGAGGCCTGGTCGATTAAAGCCAATTTGAGTCATCTATAATGACTGTGTATTTTAATTTGGGTGGGCACTGATTGACTCATCGACCAGGCCTCAGGAGGCCCAGAATGAGCCAAATTTGAGTGAGAGCCTCCTGGGGCCTGCTCGATTAAAGTCAATTTGAGTCATCAATAATGACTGTGCATTATAACTAATTAAAACTAACCTCTCCGTCGCGATTATAAAGCGTAGTTTGAACGTTTTTGCCAATTCCCCACGTGTTGCTATCGTTGAAAACCATATTATCCGGAGGTGAATTGAGACCTCCATGTCCCTTGGCCCAAATCTAAAAAAATATATATGCCATAATAATGTAGCTTTTGGAAAACTATAACTAAAAGTACATAGCTACACCAGAATCGCATTTATAATTTAATACGCAGTGATAAATTAATGTGATAAAGTAATTTTAAATTTGTATTTTTTTATAAGATTTCTTCTGCGTA
>JASANE010021417.1:0-11579 GCA_030248225.1 Trileptium ribeirensis
CGGCGTTCCTGGAATTACAAAAAAAATTGAAAAACAATTGTATAAACCCGACAACCCCCCATCTTTGTTATAGTTGTTTTGTGTAAAATCGCAATCGTTTTCGGTTTTCAGCGGGTCAGTAACTATGATCTGAGAAGTTTATCAGCTGTGTTCAGCTCATGCTACGAACCGAGAGTGTCCCGACGTCTTGGAGATAATCTTCCTTGTTCACACCGTATGAGCATGTATGTATATCCCGTCCTACACGCCAAAGTCCCTCAGATTTGATATACTGCAGCCATATAAAGTTTAGAAAACTGGCAATTTGATAATATTTACAGTGCGACGTATTTTGCAATTATTTAAAACAAATGGTCTTATCAACAGCACGACTGCAAAATTGTAGCGAAGTCAGTTAATTTTTCAACTATTTTTGAGCACTCCCCGTTTTTTAAAGAAATGTTTTTACTGTTTCAAAAATTTCTAAATGTACCCTAGTGGCAAAGATATATTTACGACGTAACTAGATGTTTCACAATAACAGACTGAAATATAAAAAACGGACTTACTTGAGATAATTCGTTTGTTTAAAACAGTCAATAAGCACTTTAGTTTAAATTCACTATATTGGCGTTGTAAAATTATGTATTTGCTAGCCAAAATATTGAGAAATGTTATTGTAATTTATTTATTTTTCGAAGAAATGTGATTGTAGGCTCCCGTTCGCTTTAAGTGTAGCCTTGACTTGAAATACCTTTGTATATTTGGGCTTAGCATCAAGTTGTTGCATTAGTTGACACAAAACACATGATTCGAATGGCGATCCCGGACGGAGATCAGCATTCAAGGAATTTCAAACCGTGCTATCTAATCTGTGTAAGAACGCTGCTACCATTGGCGCTGTTGTTATATCTGACGCCGGTATTGCTTCAGACCACCGGGTGAAACGATCGATAACAGTATCAAGGTATCGAAAACCGTTTGTCATGAATGCTCCTTGCTTGAGGATTCATTTTTTAAACGGCGCTGGAACCAAGCATTTACAACAGACATGATTATTAGTTTTTGACGACATTGATTTTAGACCAGAGTGCCAAGGTTTCGCACTGAACAATAGTGTCCACCGTAGAGCAGTAAGTGAATATATTTTTGGCATTCCAATTTTCAGATGAACAAGGGCAAGATGTTGCTATTATTTTCATAACCATATATATTGACTGAAATATTGTTTTGTTTTTCAAATTCAGTTATATGATTATACCGGACGGGTATTGTATTTCTGTTCACGTGCAGTTTGTGCGCAAGCGGGTAATATTTATAAGCACATTCGGATTGGTGTGTGTATAGTCAAAAGGGATGTTGAGCTGTTAATATTTACCAGAATAACATTTTTATAATTTTTTGACTATTGATTATTGCATATTGATTTCCAGAGATAACGAAACTATTTTAAACGATGAAACACGACATGTACTAAATATAAGCCTCAGCATACCCTACTTATTGAAGCAAACCATTGATTCGAAGCCCTCAAGTCTTTGCTATTTTGTTAAAACACTAAAAAGTTCAGTCGCGATATCCAGGTAATATAATTCGATACTGGAGCACAAATGTGTTGTACTTTCAGAGCCGTCAAGCTTTCGAGTTTACAATGTACAGCAATCCAACCTTTGGTTAATTTTATGATGCAACAATTTATACAATAGTGATTTCGCTTCGCTGATAAAATGTGATAAATCACTATATGGTTGATCAGGAATTTTACATAAACTCTGGTGATCTGACCATAAAAAACTTTATCTTATATAAGTAAGTAAAAACCATTATGTGGATCAACAGTCTGTGTTTTACGATACTAACCACTATGATGAATAGATGTTCACGTAGAACCGTTGCCATTATCTGTTCATTGGTGCGTTGGTACTCATTTTCATCACATTATCTTCTGTGCAATACACGCCAGATTACCAACGCCATCGAAATTGCTTTGTTTATTTATCTGAAATTTGCAGCTATTTAATGTTGATGATGCTGAGGAATTAACAAGTCTTTAATGTAATCTCGATAAATGCCAACTAATGCATCATTTACCTTGTGTGCAGCAGGGCCGGATTTCGTCACAGTCTGCTGCGGCTCTAAAGCCATGCTGGGCTGGCCGCGGTCAGCTAGTGTGACATTTTTTGGGCCGAGCCAGACCCTACAAATATACTAGGATAATAGTAAAGTATGGCTAATAAATTGTCACAATGGCCAGAATGCGCTCTAAAAGCCAGAAACATATGACAACAATGGAAAGTCGCTAAAAAATTGACATTGATGATAGTTATAATCATATATACGTAAAACATCCTTCCAGTCACAATAGCACAATTTTCATGCATGAAAAAGCATGTTTCACATAGCTACTAGGTTGGCTTGTAAAAGATGCTTAAACAAAACTTTTGAAAATAGCGATATTTACTTATATGTTTTGCCTGAATTTATGCGCTTTGCTTTCAATTACTACTAATCTTGTATTTTTTGGGCCTAGAGCTGAATATTTTCGATGTAACACAACCTGCTAAACAGAATGTAATAAATATGTTTTCAGTAACCCGTCCCGGCTATCAAACCGTGAGACATAGACCCTCCCGACCCGTACAAACATAGTAGCATAACTTAGCTATTTATTTTATTTATGAAGGGTGGGATGTGGCCGTGCGTTTTTGTCCCTAGCCGGAATAGGCTCTGTGACAGAATCCGACCCTAGGTGCACACATCTTAAGGTGAATGATGCATAAGGTTATCAAAGCAGAAGAACTTTGCAACACGGGAACTGCAGTACAATTCTTTATGCTGTGGGTTTTCCTATTATGACTTGACATGCGACCGTGTCCAGTATACGATTTGAAGCTTAAATCATGTGCTAACAGCATTTTTTAAACATTGGAAGTCAACATAGAACCTGAAATAGTACGTTAAATTTTTGCACAAATCATTTGTACATAAAATCAATAACCAAAATTACCAGGATAAATATTGACTACTTCTGCCAACATGCTCTTTAGCGTAAATATAACAAGATGGCAGGCTTGTGGTGTGTTGCACCAACTGTCTTCAATATGTACTTCCACAAGTTCATACAACCATTAGCTTGATTATCCACTGCACAAAAAATATAACGCAGTAACATTCGAAAAGCCGATATCGGAACTCTGTACACTCATTTTCATACAGACTGTGTGTTAAAAAATTAATAGCTGTAATAAAAACATTAAATATGATTTAGTTACGAGGTGACATGGTGATATTGCTGTAACTCATAACTCATTTATACTACAAATTTCAACCCTTCAACATTTGCAAAAGCTTCATCGAAAGCATAAATACTGATTGCGACAACAATGAAGTTGTGAGGCAATACATCATCCGTTTCAAAATTCATGCGTTGTAGAACCTATAGTCAACGGCCACATATTCACGTTTGTATAACCATAACAAACCCGAGAATTCTGGATCAGTCAATGATCCATTGCTTCGACTTGTATTGACTTCATTGAGATCATATAGTAGTATCGTCTTACAGATCAGATGCCACAACTGAATGATTAACGTTGGAAATGGCTCCTTATATTGACCGATTTCGGCTGAAAATTATATATTTGTTAACAAAGTGTCAGATTTTTTGACCTAGCAATATTGAATGACATTAGATGACGTACATATATGCATTTCCACTTACATATATACAATTAAAAACAAGCACATATGCATGTAATGCTGCCAACAATAAACACAACCAGAAAGTAGAACGTATACTTGTGCACACATAATACTTAAACAGAAAACGCACATACGAACTGGCTTCGTGTACACGCGTATAAGAATAATGCATGAATAAAATTAAGCTGCGCTACCATGCTCTTTTGACACTATGTACAGAACGCTGTTAGAGAACAAAACATTCATTGCAATAGCCAATTCCAAATTCAGGAATTTTCTTTCGCGAACGCAGAGCGACTAATTGCAAAACGGAGTAATTTCTGTTCGCTAACACAATGCACTTGTTTGCTGTTTGGCCACAAATTCGCTTCACAACGCACAACGTGGCCACTCGCAATTCGCATTGCTTCGTTGCGCTAACACATTTCGTTTTATAATGATAAAACATGTAGTTCGCGACCATTACAAGTGATGTGCAGGTTTTAGTATATTAAACTGGGAAATTTTGATAATATTATAAAAAAATTTCAGTTCAAATACCAAACGGTCATAAATCTGTTACCTAATGTTTTTGAAGTAACTGTTAATAAAGCAATTTTCTGTTACTTAGTTTTGAACTCGTTGCACAAAACCTCAATTAGATGTTCTATGTTATGTTGACGGATTGCTGGTACGCCGAACAACCGATCGCCAATCGCTAATAACAAAAGGGAATGGTAGGGGGCGCACAATAAGTTCACTCATGCATTATTTCATTTATCCAAAATTACAATATGAAATTAATCAATATGGAATCTCAATAGCTGGGTCTACAGGCCCACGATAGTCTCCACACGGTGGGTTCATCCGATCAAGAGTTATAACTTCAAAATTCACGTTTCACCACTGCCTTTAAGAGTGGGGAAGCCAATACCCCCAAAGAAACTGGAAGGGTATCACTGCAATCCTAAGGAATGGGGGTAAGCCGATAAACCAACACATCATTGGATAAGTCATAATACATGAGTATGACAGAGAGCTTCTGCAGAATTTTTGCTTTATGCGCATTTGATAAAACAACCGTCATTGTGTAAATTTGCATAGATATTTGTTCTTGACTCTGACGGTTTTGAGTACAAGTTGCAACTGGCACAAACTTTATTTTCCTAGGCTTCACCGTAATTACATTAAACGTCAATGTTTAATAAAATCAATAGTAAAATTTCAGTGTCGATGTTTGATATTAAGCACAAATCGGTTACATGATGTTTTTAAAGTAATCGTTAATAGTGCAATTTTTTGTTACTTAACAATTTGGATGTGTTGCCCAAAACCCCAATTTTATGTTCTCTTAACATATCTTGACAGATGGCTGGTACACCGAATCAGTGATCACCAATCGGTAATGACAGAAGGGGATAGTAGGGGGCGCACCTTAAGTTTACTGATGCATAAACAATGTACTTGTTTAAAAACTTACACACATAAAATATATATTAATTATATATTTATATAAAATATAAGCAAACTTGGTGTAACGCCTTATAAGCATATATATAAAATAACTAAAATATATATAACATTGTGTTTTAGTAAGTTTAATATTAGAATTTTCTAAAAACATGAGATTATGACATTGTTTTCGATTTTTGTCAGACTGTGCAGGGAACTGGTGATGAGAATAGTATTTGACAGTTTTCGAACTGCGTCAAGCTTTGTAGATTATATGGCAACTATTCGAAGAATAGGTTCATTCCAAAATAATTTTCATAGGTTCAGAAGTTTCCATGAGATGTAAAAAACTTTCACCACAAACTGCAGCCTTTAAAATGTCACGATATTTGTATTTAAAATAAAAATTTGCAGCAGTGTACGTATTTTTAGCCGTAAAATTACTACAATTTAAACAAATATTTCGAGAGTTTGCAACCGTTATCGCAATATTTAATTTCTGCTACGATTCACAAACTGATAATGACGGAGTCTCTTTACAGTTATGTGTTTAGTTGCTGGCTCGTTATGGCGGTGTTGCAGGTAAGGAATTAAAATATTAGTTTTATTAATTTAAGACGTCAGCATTGATAAGGTACAGGTTTAGGCACCACTAAGTGTTAATGATAAATTTTTGTGCACAGTATGACACAACATCTGTGCAGATAAAAATGGTCACTACATGGCAGCAGTATTCACATAGGGTTGTGTGCTGTCACTGAACAATGTGGCAAAATTTTTGAAACAGTTTCTACAACTATTGTGTTACTTTTAGGAAAACAGCTACAGAAACAATATCACTATAAAAAACTGCTACAGAAACTGTCACTTTTTAAGAAACTCCCAAAGGAACTATGTCATTTTTAGAAAACCCACTACACAAACTATGGTTGCTTTAGAAAAACTGTCGCAGAAGCTGTTTCACTTTTATGCGATGTTTACGTTGTAAAAGACCCACCGTGTAAAACTTTTGTCTCCCCTGGGTGTCTCCGCCAACATCAATTATATGGTGTCTCAGACACCATAGTGGTCACGATGGTATTTTAAGATATACTACATAGGTACATTAAGGTCGATAATGTCATGGTGTAGACTACACTATAGAATTTTTTAAATATATGGTGTTAGCTACACCATGCTGTTATTTATGCACTTTATGTAATGTGTATAGGTATGGTGTCCTTGACCCTGTCGGTAAAAACAATACGCAGAACTTTACACTAGTGTATGATGGTGTCTCATACACCATATTTTATATATAGTGTAGGTATGTATTGTATACCACGGGATGGCGTAGACTATTATTGGATAAAACTTTCACATGGAAGGTCTTTTATAACGTAAACGCCGCATTAGAAAAACTGCTACTGCTACTTTCACTTTTTAAGAAACTGCCACAGAAACTGCGTCATTTTTAGTAAACCACCTACATAATATGTGTCATTTTTAGAAATACTACAGAAACTATGCTAAGTTTACAAACAAACTGCTGCATAAACTGTGTTACTTTAAAGAATACTGTTAGAGGAGCTGTGTCACTTATAGAAAAACTGCTACAGAAACTGTTAAAAAAACTGCCACAGAAACTCTGTCCTTTTTAGAAAACCGCTGCATAAATTATTTGGCTTTTAGAAAAAGCCTTTTTGCATACGCTTGCATTTTCTGAATTTGTACATTTGTATGCATCACATTATAGTCATTTTGGCATTTTGATATATTGCTTCTTAGAGTTTTAAAAGTAATTGTGTTCACAAATCGCATGAATTTCTACAAAATATTTCGGTAATCAATAACTAACTAAATAATAGAAGCAAACGGTTGAATGCACATAAAATATACTCATTTTGGGTAACATATGGTCATGGGATGTGATTTAAAATCTGTATAATGTTATAACTACACACCATATCAAAAATTTAACCAAATATCGTCAGTGATCCTTACACTACTAGTAACAACCGCGATACCTTATTTGGCACAAAATTCGTTTTTACGTTCTTATTGAGGGGCTTAAAAGGTTATCAATTAGATATTGTGTCCGCTGTTGCGATGCACAGGCCACGCCATATTTACTTTCAAATTTTTTTATCACATCACTTTAGCAGTTACCATATTATTGATGACACAATAATAGTAGACATGATTTTGATCTTAAATTGATAGTTGATAAAACAGCGCTCATACAAAAGGAGACCTACCGATAATTTTTTTAAATGCGTTGATGGTTACCCAAATTTTTTATCACATCACTTTAGAAGTTACCATATTATTTATGACACAACAATAGTAGACATGATTTTGATCTTAAATTGATAGTTGATAAAACATCGCTCATACAAAAGGAGACCTACCGATAATTTTTTTAAATGCGTTGATGGTTACCCAAATTTTTTATCACATCACTTTAGCAGTTACCATATTATTTATGACACAACAATAGTAGACATGATTTTGCTCTTAAATTGATAGTTGATAAAACATCGCTCATACAAAAGGAGACCTACCGATAATTTTTTTAAATGCGTTGATGGTTACCCAAATTTTTTATCACATCACTTTAGCAGTTACCATATTATTTATGACACAACAATAGTAGACATGATTTTGCTCTTAAATTGATAGTTGATAAAACATCGCTCATACAAAAGGAGACCTACCGATAATTTTTTTAAATGCGTTGATGGTTACCCAAATTTTTTATCACATCACTTTAGCAGTTACCATATTATTTATGACACAACAATAGTAGACATGATTTTGCTCTTAAATTGATAGTTGATAAAACATCGCTCATACAAAAGGAGACCTACCGATAATTTTTTTAAATGCGTTGATGGTTGCCCAAATTTTTTATCACATCATTTTAGCAGTTACCATATTATTTATGACACAACAATAGTAGACATGATTTTGCTCTTAAATTGATAGTTGATAAAACAGCGCTCATACAAAAGGAGACCTACCGATAATATTTTTAAATGCGTTGATGGTTACCCAAATTTTTTATCACATCACTTTAGAAGTTACCATATTATTTATGACACAACAATAGTAGACATGATTTTGATCTTAAATTGATAGTTGATAAAACATCGCTCATACAAAAGGAGACCTACCGATAATTTTTTTAAATGCGTTGATGGTTACCCAAATTTTTTATCACATCACTTTAGCAGTTTCCATATTATTTTATAACACAACGAGGAATAATAGACATGATTTTCTTTACTTCTTATATTGATAGTTGATAAAACATCGCTCATACAAAAGGAGACCTACCGATAATTTTTTTAAATGCGTTGATGGTTACCCAAATTTTTTATCACATCACTTTAGCAGTTACCATATTATTTATGACACAACAATAGTAGACATGATTTTGCTCTTAAATTGATAGTTGATAAAACATCGCTCATACAAAAGGAGACCTACCGATAATTTTTTTAAATGCGTTGATGGTTACCCAAATTTTTTATCACATCACTTTAGCAGTTACCATATTATTTATGACACAACAATAGTAGACATGATTTTGCTCTTAAATTGATAGTTGATAAAACATCGCTCATACAAAAGGAGACCTACCGATAATTTTTTTAAATGCGTTGATGGTTGCCCAAATTTTTTATCACATCATTTTAGCAGTTACCATATTATTTATGACACAACAATAGTAGACATGATTTTGCTCTTAAATTGATAGTTGATAAAACATCGCTAATACAAAAGGAGACCTACCGATAATTTTTTTAAATGCGTTGATGGTTACCCAAATTTTTTATCACATCACTTTAGCAGTTACCATATTATTTATGACACAACAATAGTAGACATGATTTTGCTCTTAAATTGATAGTTGATAAAACATCGCTCATACAAAAGGAGACCTACCGATAATTTTTTTAAATGCGTTGATGGTTACCCAAATTTTTTATCACATCACTTTAGCAGTTACCATATTATTTATGACACAACAATAGTAGACATGATTTTGCTCTTAAATTGATAGTTGATAAAACATCGCTCATACAAAAGGAGACCTACCGATAATTTTTTTAAATGCGTTGATGATTACCCAAATTTTTTATCACATCACTTTAGCAGTTACCATATTATTTATGACACAACAATAGTAAACATGATTTTGCTCTTAAATTGATAGTTGATAAAACATCGCTCATACAAAAGGAGACCTACCGATAATTTTTTTAAATGCGTTGATGGTTACCCAAACTTTTTATCACATCACTTTAGCAGTTACCATATTATTTATGACACAACAATAGTAGACCTGATTTTGCTCTTAAATTGATAGTTGATAAAACATCGCTCATACAAAAGGAGACCTACCGATAATTTTTTTAAATGCGTTGATGGTTACCCAAATTTTTTATCACATCACTTTAGCAGTTACCATATTATTTATGACACAATAATAGTAGACATGATTTTGCTCTTAAATTGATAGTTGATAAAACATCGCTCATACAAAAGGAGACCTACCGATAATTTTTTTAAATGCGTTGATGGTTACCCAAATTTTTTATCACATCACTTTAGCAGTTACCATATTATTTATGACACAATAATAGTAGACATGATTTTGCTCTTAAATTGATAGTTGATAAAACATCGCTCATACAAAAGGAGACCTACCGATAATTTCTTTAAATGCGTTGATGGTTACTGAAATTTTTTATCACATCACTTTAGCAGTTACCATATTATTTATGACACAACAATAGTAGACATGATTTTGATCTTAAATTGATAGTTGATAAAACATCGCTCATACAAAAGGAGACCTACCAATAATTTTTTAAAATGCGTTGATGGTTACATGTAATTATGGAAAACGTTCATGAGCTGTACACGTTGTTGTTATAAAAATCTGCAGTAGCCAAGAATCTTGATGATGAATTTTGGCATAAAAATTTACAACTGTCATTTCCTAACTTCTTATTTCTAATTTCCTAATTTACGATTATATCAGGGTATCTTTATGTACTAAAGTTGGATAAATCTTAATGCACCTGAAAACAACGGTGTAACAACTGTGTTATGCACGCTTTGGAAACAACGTGGCATTTCAAGACTCATGAGATATGCATCGTAAAAATTAATTTAGGGATAGCTCGATATCTTCTGTGTGCTGCAGTATAAATTTGAAGACTGTCCAATTCATTTCTTATCCAAATTTTCAAGACACCTTTATGAAATACATTTTTTCAACTTGATTATTTTTTGGGTAAATTGTACATGGAACAGGATACATTGCAAATACTAAGTCAGCAGCACTTTTATATTAAAAGTGTTACAAGTGCTAATAACTTAGTCATTTTTAAAATTCAAATTTTCATCATTTTCACTAAAATTATCCTTCATCATAATTGCTGTTTCCACTTGAAATGTGTATTCCAATGAGCGAACCCGTTATTGATAATGCCAAAATCGCATTGTCACGATGTCTTACGACACTGTTAAAATGTTACTATAAGTTTTTAAATGTATTGAAATTTATTTGTAATGTGAAATTTGATAAGTTCAATGTGGAATGAACTTTGTTAATGCAATTATTGCTGGCAGTTGCTGCTTTGACTGGCACCGACACTACACAGTTTATAAATTTTGCATATATTTTAAGAAATATTCGTATTGCGAGGCTAAAAGTTACGCCTGATAAATGGTGCAATTCATTGCTCTATGGTTCACAGCTGTCACACTAACGGTCCGAATGTAGTATATATACATTGATTAATGCGGCGTTCACGCACACTGTCAGGCACACTGTTGACAACAGGGTATCTTAGACACCCCATGTTTTTAATAAATTTTTTCAATGGGGGCTAGTTACGCGTAATACCGACAGTGTGAGTCACACCATGTCTTCTGGCAGTTTTATTTTCATTGTTCAGAATTATTTAAGCAATGTTAATATGGGCTAGATACAAATATCGCAAATTTAGAAAAAAACTACACAGGACAGTTGACTAATACACCCCATTAGCTACAGACGGTGTCCGTTGTAGTTAATTCGCGCCAAATTGGTACCTAATGTTGTGTGCGACACTGTCAAGGAAAATATAGTAGCTAGAGGTGTGTGGTACACCCTCGGCAATTGATTTACAGTATGGGTGTCACCCTGACTGTCTATACGGTAAGGTCGCGACTACAGGGGGACAAAAGTTCCAAACGCGGGGACATTATAACGTGAACGCCGCATAATACTGTTTTAATACTGTTTTTAAAAGGGCGTAAAAGTGTATATCCGCGATTTTATCCCAATATGGTAAACCATTTCCTTACCCATCACTAGAAAAAAATAACGTTTGAAATTTCAGGATATTATTGGTAGTACATGATATTTAGATGATCAGTAATATATCCGCGATTTTATCCCAATATGATAAACCATTTCCATGCCCAAT
>JASANE010021418.1:0-48837 GCA_030248225.1 Trileptium ribeirensis
AAATTGGTAAATGGAGAAATTGTATCGGGAAACTGGGAAATCGGGAAATTGGGAAAACGGGAAATCGGGAAATTGGGAAAACAGGAAATTGGGAAACGGAGAAATTGTATCGGGAAATTGGGAAAACGAGAAATGGAGAAATTGGAAAAACGGGAAATTGGTAAATCGGGAAATTGGGACAACAGGAAATTGGGAAATCGGGAAAACGGGAAATGGCGGGGAGGGGGGGGAAAATCGGGAAATTGGGAAATCGAGAAATTGGGAAATTGGGAAACGGAGAAATTGTATCGGGAAATCGGGGAACTGGGGGGAAATTGGGAAATTGGGAAATTAAAAAGTAAATTCTTACCGCTTTAATTATCAGTTGTATTTGTTATACTTGAAAACCCAAAAAATGAGAGAATGTTGTGAAATCAAAAACCGAAGAAATTTTGGAAAAGGACAGTACGTAGGGAAACAGGAAAATCTTGGGAAGTACAAAACAAAAAATGCTGGAAAACGGTAAATAAAGAAAAACTTAAAAAGTTTCGAAATAACAAAGTGTTAAAATGCAGGAAACTAGAAACGACTTGGAAAAGGAACACTTGGGAAGCGGAAAAGTGGTCGTAAATGGAAAACATAGAACTGCCAAATGCTAGGAAGTCACACACTTGAAAAACGCAACACTGGTACAACTGGAGAAACTCTTCGTATGAGAACGTTGCAAAACAGAAAAAAGAAAAAGGAAGTATTTTTGGTACCAAGAAAGCTAGTTGAAATGCGGAACATGGAAATGGAATATATGTTGGAAAACGGAAAAGTTGGCAAACTGGAAATATTGAAAAACGCTAAAATATTGGATTGGAGGCAACTGGAAAACACCGGAAAACGGTAGAGTATGAAAATGAAAAAACCTTTGGAAAAGGAAAACTTTAGAAACGGGAACATTTTGGAAACTGAAACTACAAAGCGCAGGAAGCCGGGAAAATATTAGGATGTCAGCATATGGACAACGCTGGGATGTAGATAAATTAAAACAACGAAACGGCAAATATTGTTAAACAGGGTAAGTGCTTAGAAGTAAGAAACTCGAAACTGGAAAATGTTGGATCTTAGATACTTGGGAAATGGAAAGTTGTTAGAAAGCAGAAACTCTGGAAATGGGAAAGATACAGAGAACAAAACGGGAAAATTTTTCGAAACGAGAAATTACTTAAAAGAAAAACAAGGAAAATTACACATGTTGGAAAACAGAAAAGGTAGAAAATTCGAAATGTTGTGAAATGGGGAAACATGAACATGAAACTAGAAAATATTGTGATGTCAAGTGCTTAAGGATCTGAATGTGTTGGAAACGGAAGAGTTGGGTACTCAGAAACTTGAGAAATATTACAACCGGGAAAAATAGTTAGTCGGGAAACTTATAAATACAAAAAAAACAGGAAACTAGAAAATGGAAAATGCTGGGGTCGGAAATCTAGTTAAAGCAGGATCTTGGGAAACAAGAAATGGCCAGGAACGGGTAAATGCTGGGAAACGGTAAACTTAGACGTAAAAATGAAAGAAAACGAAAGCTTAGGGGAACAGGTAAATGTTGAGAAACGGAAAAATTTTGGTACGGTGAACTTTTTCTAGAAATCAATTTTTCAAATTTGGTCATATTATTAATGCGTTTGTGAAAGCAAGCGAGTGTTATACATTGTAAATATGCCAAATACGACTGTGTTATCTAGAGTTCCATTGGACCAAATTATAATGTTTAAAATGGTGTCTTGAGTTTTATGTTCGACGAACTTGTTTTTTACAATTGTGTAGTCTGTTTTCATTTGTTTATGTATCGCGTGAGGCCATCAAGCATGGCGTATATTCGGTTTTTCGGTAAGCTGATTACGACAATTGGGTTATCTACAATTCGCCACGAATGGTTCATGCTTTTTCCTGGGGTTTTAAATATGTTAGGGTCGGTGAACATTTCCAGAATATAGCCTCTCTTCGGTTGCTAGGTTATGCATTGCGTGCTAGGAATCAAGCATGATCCATATATGTTTTAGTACGCTAAATACAATCACGGCGATCTACAACTTTTCAGAACAATACTTTTTGTGGGACTTTTCTCAGGGCCACTGCGAGCCTGTATATGATACGGTGATCTTTTTCATGAAATAAATTTTTCAAATTTCGACAAACTTGATTTAAAGAGTTGTGTAGTCTGTCTTCATTTGTTAGGTTATGTATCGCGTACAGGCCGTCAAGCCTGGTGTATATTATATTTTTCGGTACGCTGCATACAATGATTTGGTTATCTACAATCCGCCACGAATATCTCTTGCCTTTTTCATAGGTTTTAAATGGGTTTAGAGTCGATGAACACGATTTTCAGAATATAGTCTGTCTTCGGTTGCTGAGTTATGTATTGCGTGCAAGGCATCAGAAATGTTCCATATATATGTTTTAGTACAGTGAATACAGTCATCGAGATCTACAACTTTTCAGAACATTACTTTTTGTGGTAAATCTCACAGGGCCGATGCGAGCCTCAATATGGTACGGTGATCTTGTTCTATAAATCAGTTTATCAAATTTCGTCAAGCTTGATTTAAAGAATTGTGTAGTAGTCTGTCTTCATTTGTTAGGTTATTTATCACGTGCAAGGATCAAGCATAGTGTATATTATATTTTTCGGTATGCTGAATACGACAATGTGGTTATATACAGTCCACCACGCATAGTTCATGCCTTTTCCAGGGGTTTTAAATGTGTTTTAGGGTCAATGAACACCAGTTCCTGAATATAGCCTTTCTTCTGTGCATTGCGTGCTAGGCATCAAGCATGGTCCACATATAAGTTTTAGTGCACTGAATACAATCATCGAGATCTACAACTTTTCAGAACAATACTTTTTGTTGTAAATCTCCCAGGACCGCTGCGAGCCTGAATATGGTACGGTGATCTTTTTCTAGGAATAATTTTTTGAAATTTCGTCATTTTATTAGTGTGTTTGTGTTAGCAGGCGAGTGTTTTACGTTATAAATATGCCAAATACGGCTGTATTATTTGGAGTGCGACTGGACCATATTATAAAGTTTAAAAGGGTTTCAGGGGCTTTATGTTCGACGAACTTAATATCTAGAATTGTGTAGTCTGTGTTCATTTGTTAGGTTATGTATCGCGTGCAGGCCATCAAGCATGGCGTATATTGTGGTTTTCGGTAAGCTGATAACGACAATTTTGTTACCTAACCCACCACGAATAGTTCATGCCTTTTCCAGGGGCTTTAAATGTGTTTAGGGTTAATGAATATGATTTCCAGAAAATAGTCTGTCTTCGGTTGTTGGGTAATGTATGGCATGCTGGGCATTAAGATTGGTCCATATATATTTTCTGGTACGCTGAATACAATCATCGAGAACAACTATATTGAACAACAATTGTCGTGGGACATCTGCCAGGGCCGCTGCAAGCCTGAATATGGTACGGTGATATTATTATTTAAATAAATTTTTCAAATTTCGTCAACTTGATTCCCAGAATTGTGTAGTCTGTCTTCATTTGTTTAGGCTATGTACTGCGGGCAAGCCATCAAGTATGGTGTAAATTATATTTTTTCGGTACGCTGAATACGATAATTTGGTTATCTACAGTCCGCCACGAATAGTTCATGCCTTTTACATGGGTTTTAAATGGGTTTAGGGTCGATGACCAGGATTTCTAGAATATAGTCTGTCTTCGGTTGATTGGTTACGTATTTCGTGCTAAGCATCAAGCACGTTCCATATATATACAATCATCGACATCTACAACTTTTCGGAACAATAATTTTTGTGGGACCTCTCCAACGATCGCTGCGAGCCTGAATATATATGACGGTACGGTGAATTTTTTGTGGAAACCAATTTTTCAAATTTCGCCATGTTATTAAATATTAATGTGTTTTTGAATTTAAGCGAGTGTTTGTGAATTGAAGCGACTATTTTACGTCATAAATATGCCAAATACGGCTGTGTTATCTAGAGTCCGACTGGACCATATTATACCGTTTAAATGTGTTTCTGGGGTTTTACGTTCGACGAACTTGATTTCCAGAATTGCGTAGTCGGTCTTCATCTGTTAGGTTATGTATCCCGTGTAGGCCATCAAGCATGGTCTATATTATATTTTTGGGTAGGCTGAATACGACAATTTTGGTATCTACAATCCGCCACGAGTAGTTCATGTCTTTTCCAGGGATTTTAAATGTGTTTAGGGTCAATGAAAACGATTTCCAGAATATAGTCTGTTTTCGGTTGTTGGGTTATGCATTGCATGCTAGGCATCAAGAATTGTGCATATATATATATTTTAGTACACTGAATACAGTCACCGAGATCTATAACTTTTCAGAAGATGAAATAAAAAAATTGATTTCTAGCACAAGATCACCGTACCCTATTCAGGCTCGCATGGGGGAAACACCTCAAAAAGTATTCTTCTAAAAAGTGGTAGATCTCGATGATTGTATCCAGTGTTCTAAAACATATATATGTACCATGTTTTATGCCTAGCACGCAATGAATAACAAAACAATAGAAGACAGGCTATATTCTGGAAGTCGTGTTCATCGGTCCTAGACCCATTGAAAACCTCTGGAAAAAGGCATTCACCATATGGGGCGGATTGTAGACAATCAAATTGTCGTACTCAGCCTACCGAAAAATATAATATACAGCATGCTTGATGGCCTGCACGCGATACATAACCTAACAAATGAAGGCAGTCTACACAATTTTGGCAATAAAATTTGACGAAATTTGAAAAAATTATTTCAAGAAAAAGATCACCGTATCATATTCAGGCTCGCAGAGGCCCTGATAGAGGTACAACAAAAAAGTATTGTTCTGAAAAGTTGTAGATCGCGATGATTGTAAATCAGCGTACTAAAACATATATGTGGACCATGCTTGATGCCTAGCAATCAATGCGTAATCCAACAATCGAAGACTGACTATATTCCGGAAATCGTGTTCATCGATCCTAAACCGCTGAAAAATGCGTGAACTATGCTTGGTAAATTGCAGATAACCAAATTGTCGTATTCAGCGTACCGAAAAATTGATGGCCTGCACGCGATACATAACCTAACAAATGAAGACAGTCTACACAGTTCAGGAAATAAAGTTTGACGATATTTGAAAAATTTATTTCAACAAAAATATCACCGTATCATATTCAGACTCGCAGCGGCCCTGAAAGATGTCCCACAAAAAGTATTGTTCTGAAAAGTTGTAGATCTCGATGATTGTATCTAGTGTTCTAAAACATATATGTACCATGTTTTATGCCTAGCACGCAATGAATAACAAAACAATAGAATGCAGGCTATATTCCGGAAATCGTGTTCATCGGCCCTAGACCCATTGAAAACCTCTGGAAAAAGGCATTCACCATATGGGGCGGATTGTAGACAATCAAATTGTCGTACTCAGCCTACCGAAAAATATAATATACAGCATGCTTGATGGCCTGCACGCGATGCATAACCTAACAAATGAAGGCAGTCTACACAATTCTGGCAATAAAATTTGACGAAATTTGAAAAAATTATTTCAAGAAAAAGATCACCGTATCATATTCAGGCTCGCAGAGGCCCTGAGAGAGGTACAACAAAAAAGTATTGTTCTGAAAAGTTGTAGATCGCGATGATTGTAATCAGCGTACTAAACCATATATGTGGACCATGCTTGATGCCTAGCAATCAATGCGTAATCCAAAAATCGAAGACTGACTATATTCCGGAAATCGTGTTCATCGATCCTAAACCGCTGAAAAATGCGTGAACTATGCGTGGTAAATTGCAGATAACCAAATTGTCGTATTCAGCGTACCGAAAAATTGATGGCCAGCACGCGATACATAACCTAACAAATGAAGACAGTCTACACAGTTCTGGAAATAAAGTTTGACGAAATTTGAAAAATTTATTTCAATAAAAATATCACCGTATCATATTCAGACTCGCAGCGGCTCTGAAAGATGTCCCACAAAAAGTATTGTTCTGAAAAGTTGTAGATCTCGATGATTGTATTCAGTGTTCTAAAACATATATATGTACCATGCTTTATGCCTAGCACGCAATGAATAACCGAAGAGAGGCTATATTTTAAAATCGTGTTCATCGACCCTAAACACATTTAAAACGCCTGGAAAACCTATGAACTATTGGTGGCGGATTGTAGATAATCAGACTTTCGTAATCAGCTTACCAAAAACACAATATACGCAATGTTTGACGACCAGCACGCGATACACAGCCTAACAATTGAAGACAACCTACACAACTAAAATAAATGTTAGTTATTTTAAGGTAACATTTTCAGCATAAAATAAGAGCCTTATAGCTATCAGCGTGTCCATTTGGCGATTGCTCGATGTTACAATATAAAATTCAAAACCGAGATTACAAGCCTTCTGTTAATTTTTCGTTTTGCTAATGTTCCCCTTTCCCAATTTCCCGTATCCCCCTTCTCCAGATTTGCAATTTCCCAATTTTCCAATTTTTCGTGTTCCCAATTTCCCGTTTTCCCAGTTTCCCGTTTTCCCAATTTCCCGTTCACCTGACTTCTCACATTGTACTGGTTGAGAATATGGAAAATTGGGAAAACGGGAAAATGGAAAAAACAAAATATACAAAATGTGTGTCTAATATATGGGACACACACAACAACGTAATATAATTTCCGACGGGAAAATGGGAAGCCCCTAAAGATGACATGGGCCCTTTCATGTATCATCTGTGCTCGGGCACCATAGAGCAAGTGTCTTCTATACATGATCTCGGTGTTATAATCTCCGACGACTTGCGATTCAATGCTCACATCGACCATCTAGAGAGACAAAGCAACCGAACAATCGGATTAATACATCGAGCTGTTGCTGCCCGTTTGTCGTTAGTAATTACACCGCGGTATAAGGCGCTTGTCCGCCCATCGCTCGTGTTTGCATCTGTTATTTGGTCGCCATTATACATCACGATCGTTCACAAACTTAAAGCGTTTCAATTAAGATGCCTGCGGCTAGCGACGACTATACCGAAACAAATCACTCTACTCTTGCCCAACGACGACAAACAATTGATCTTGTCTATACATATATAAACTGCTACACGGTATGACAGTCTTAGGTCCAAACAATTTCCTTGCTCAGTCAACTACTGGAAATCTGCGCGGATATAGCATGAAGCTGTTCGTTACGCACGCAATAATGTTCGGCGCCACTCTTTCAATTGGAAGATTATCCCCATGTGGAATGCACTGCCAGCACTGTATCCGCTTTCAAAAATAGTTTGAGGCGCACCGCTTGCTAGCCTATAAGGTAATCCTATAAGGTAAGGTAATCCATTTTAGCATAAATTTTGGGGTTAACATATTGTTACCCTTATTACTTGGCTATCCATGAAAATCTACTGTTTTATTTTTCATTTTTATTTTCTAATGAAAATATTTTGTTTCTTTTAGAGTCCGATTTGAGCTGTTATTGAAAATTTGCCGTGGGAGGCACGTAGTAAAGGGAACACGATGTGTTAGTTAACGCAGACGCGACAGTGTCCGTGTGTATCGCGCAATGTTTGGCAAATGCAACCTGCATTTATTTATTTCAACAAGCCAAAATTATGAGTAGAAACGAACAAACAAAAACACAAATGCGCAGTGAATACAAATATACGGAAATAACATAGCTAGTGCAATTAACAAAAATTTCAAACTTTTCACAAACATACATAAAAGGAGTGATTTGACAATGAAATAAGAAGGCTCAAGATAAGCATACTGATCGAACTCAGATTATAGGAGTGAGAGCGACGCGCGCATATCAATATGCTATCTATGAGCTGCTGATGGGATCGTTAAGGAGACTTGCAAAGCTCACATGCAAAGTTAACTCAGCCCATCGTGATGTGTATCCAAGATGATTAATCTTTGAGAATTAAGACTTGTCGCATCGGCTATTCCCAATTTAGGTATAATTAATCTCACCCTAGGAAGAGTATTTAAGTATATTGAACTAGCACATACGAACTTTAAATGGTTTACATGTGTTTCGTTGCTTACGTCGAAGTTTGTAACTTTAGTTTGTGTCCAATGTTTTGCGAGATGCGAAAAAATAGGGTTCAACTCCTATTTTCGATACGATAAGTTTTCTCTGGTGTCCCTATACAAAGCGAACGACCCCTATAGGTAACCCGGCATCGCCTTATATGAAGCAATCAAGGCACTGCATGATCAGGTTAGAAATTGGGCGTAGTCGAAAAATGGTTTATAAATTTATATACAGTAAAACAACTAAAGGAGGACTGAAAGGTATTATGAATTAAGAATGTGTTAACGTTTTCGTTGAACATCTTCTATTGTGATAACAGCGTTGTCTCTCTGGGGCCTCTGATAGGCTGATAAAGCTAAAGTGTTTTATTCGTCGATGGACATGGCGTTTGTCGGCTTGTGCGATCTGTGAATGCATCAAAAACCCTCCTATTATACATCTTTACATAAACTTTCTGTCCATGGGGCATATCCTACATATGTATCTGTTTGTTCCCATTGACTCGGGTTACTGGGTATACGTTTGTTACATGTAATTCTGTACAGAACCTGAAATTATTGGTTTCTCTAGTTCTAAAAGAAAATTACTTCAGATATCCTATAACCTTCTGGACCGAAAGCTATGATGGATCAAACAACTTTTTCTGCTCCGCCTATTTCCCAACAATCAAAAACGCAGTTTTCTGAATGAGTTGAACAGATTGTACGCAACTACCAATATACTGATTACGTAACAAAATTTTCAAACGCACTGACTGGTGTTTATGGCACTTTTTTGTATAGTATAGATTCCCACCAACCACCCCGGCACAGTAATACTTTAAGTAAATCTCAGACTATTCAATCTTAGTCTTAAAAAATTTAAAAGCTTAATTTAAACTTATGTATTACTAGACTAAAAATTACGTAATATGCATTTTTAAACCTAAGCATAGGGTTAGACTTAAACTCGTGTAAAATACGCCTTAAAGTATTACTGCAATTTTTTTTAAGTTTATTTCAAAGCCTCATGGTATGGTTGTGTTCACGGAAACCCGCCACCACAAGGGTATTCTACCCGATTTTGCGATGACGACCAACCGAGCCCACAACTACCCTAAAATAACACAAGTAAACAAAAATAATGCAAAGTAAAACATATAGTTATGTAAACGGTTGACTAGGAACAGGACAGGGAAGGGGTGACACACCCTCTAACAAGCTGCCCTTTGAGAAATGCGTGATTACCGTAAATATATAAGCTAGTTAACAACGATAAATAGTCAATTACGATTATATTTAAGAAACCTAGTTAAGTCTACATGAGCAAGTCGTTTACAAAAAATATTTACACTTCTAGAATTAATTACCTCTTGAGGCAAGCTATTCCACACTTTTATTACTTTATTAGAAAAGAACTGTTGCCGTATTAGTTTGTTAGATCTTGGTTGAAATAGCTGCAATGTATGTCCGCGTGTATTTGTAGTATTAAACGTAAAGAAATTAATAAAATTTAACCCTAATTCAGCATGCACTATTTTAAAACAGAAAACTAAATCGTGTTTCAAACGACGTAACTCAAGTGGCTCTAATTTAAGCTGTAGTAGCCTGCCGTTGTAATCAACTCTCTGTAGTTTGCAACGAAAAAACAACCTCCTCGTAAAGTTTCGTTGAACATTTTCTAGATTATCGATATCACCTAAGAGAGAAGGGTTCCATACAGGGGAGCAATATTCTAAAATAGGCAAAACATAACTTTTAAAAGCAGTGACAAACGCATACATATTAGCGAAACGAAAACAATTAAACAACATATTAATGATACTATATGATTTTTTACAAACATGCGATATATGTGTAGTAGGTTTCAAAGAACAATGCAAAATAACCCCAAGATCAAGAAATTCGGTAACGACATGTAAACGTTGATTATCAATCAGGTATGTTACGGGTATGTTAGATTTCCCTAGACGGAGAACTGCACACTTGGGCATCCGAAATTCTTCAACTTTCTATTAGACAAATTCAAAGCTTTATAAAACACTCAGAATTGTTCATTGTAGGGGGTCCCATTGACTACCATGCTGTTTCCGGGGTTAAATTCCCAATTTTTCTCTTTTTCATTAAAATCCCTATTATATGTTTCCCTCAAAAGTTTAAATTTTTAAAATTATAAAATTTTATGAAACTTATGTTCTTTATTTCTTAATTTGCATATTTTGTCTTCGTTTAATTATTAGCTATGTTCTATTTTGGGTTCTTTTTAGTTTTATGATTAGTTGTGATCTCGCACTCATGCAACTAATGGCATCAGATTTCGCGGTGTTTATTATTTAATTGTTTTACGTTGTTTATTACTAGCTTTTGGTGACTTAGCTAAACTTCATCAGTTCTTTGTTTTGTTTACGTATACCGACTTGTATTTTACGTTCTCGTTGGCTTAGATACATTGATTTAGAACTGAAAGGTCGTGTTCAGGGAACTAATGTTGAGTTAGCGGGGTTTGTAGTGCTATTAGCGGAAGTGTAGAGAAACTGTCGCATTGAATGTGCGATACTGTGGTTATTTGCGATTGGCACATAAAGAAGGAGCTTATACTCGGCCCTTCGACTACGCTGCTTATACCTCAAGGCACCTATATTCGAGCCTTTTTCTGTTAATGATTTACAAGGAAACGCCTATACTCGGGTTTCCTTTAGGCAAAGCTGGCATAAACAGTACGTATTGGTTGTACATTAGCGCAAAGAATGCGCGGGGTTCTTGTCGACTTTTAAGGATCGTAGTGAACGTTTCTAGAGGGAAGGAAGTAACTATAGTTGGCAGCAGAATTATGTATCGCTACCTTATTATTACTTTTAGCTAGTAATACTAACTTTCCTTATAAAAATAGTGGAAGTGGCTATAAGTCTAATAGGAGCGGTAGTTAACAGTACCGTACTAGGCTTAGAAATATTTTAAAAATTTCGGTTCACTTTGCGGTAACCAGGGCGAGAGTGCAGGTGGGACTCGAAGGTATTAGTAGTGTGACTGCGTCGTCTGACTTCCGTCCGCGGTCGTCGGTGTGGAAGCATTATTCTTGACAAGACCGGGTGAATAAGGGGACTGGTTCGGACGACCAAAACCTTGAGCGCCTTGTAAATACCAGTATCGTCATCCATCCGAGGGCATCAGTCGACCGCTTCTGTACAGTTTTAACAACGTGGTCTGGCTTCCGTCCGGTGTCGGCCTGTTTAATATAACCGGCATTACTAGCGTAAGTCTAAGGCTTAGGTTGAGGTAATTACGTACATAATCGAATGTTGCCCTTTCCGTCCGAGAGTGTGTTGTGTTAAAAGCATAACGTTAGTAAAGTAACAGCTAAAGTTAAACCCGAACCACTATCGTTCAAGTGTAACCCTGAAACAATAGCTCTCATAATTTAGGGTTAAGAACTAGGTCGCATACTCGGTAGTTTTAACTTAACCTAAGAACTAAAGTATTAGATAGGGATTATCGGGAGTACCGAAAAGTAGTGGCCAAAGTGCACAACGGAAGTGAAACGTCAGACTGTGCGAACTGAGGGTCAGACTGTGCAATAATAGAGTCAAGCCGTGCAAGAGAACCGGTGGAGTACTAATGTTAGCTGAAAGCAATTCAGTGCTAAAGGAAAGTACTGTCATTTTGGTAACGAGCGCTTGAGTAACGGTATCAAAAAAGTAGTGGAAGCGTACGTGAGCGTAGGTAAAATACGGTACGAAAGAACGGTACCGCGGTTTTTGAACTGAGCACCGAAAAGAATACGTATTCTGATACAGTTATCAAAATCAGTGCCAAAAGTGATAGACTGCGTATCAGTGCCTAACGTTTTATCTAAAGTTACGATTATCTAAAACTCGAGCGCGTAGAGCCGAACAAAGGTCACGTCGCATTGCAAATTATAAAGCACGAGTATCGCTCACGAAAAAGAAAGACGCGCGCAATACCAAGTGTCCCACCGGCGTACTACTGGCCACAGTTCGAACATTACAATCTTTCGGTGACGAATCACGTCCCCTTTTTAATTCCGGTAGCCGATATAAGGAAAAATCCCCTTCCAACCCCTATCCCCAACAAAACGACATAAAATAACATTTATTGAGCGAAGCGTTTTTATCTTCTGTCTGGGAGCAAAAAAGTCGATGTCCGTTCGTCTTTCATGGATCTCAAGAACCACTGAACCTATTTCAAAAAACTTTTTTGTTTGAAAGCTTATCATGTGAGGATGTGCACCTGATATTTTAGAAGTTTGCAACTTGCCAATTTTATCATTAATTCAGCTAATTAGCTAATTAACACCCTAATTAAGCTCATAACAGCTTAATTATTGGTAGTAGAGTCGTTTTAACGGCATATAACCTGGGTTAAATAAAACTGTTCTTTCATTTACTCATTGTTGTCTAGGTAATAATATATTCCCAAGACATTGAGTACGTTCATATTACTAATGCCGTCGCTCCGCTCAAAAAATGTAGTTCCACTACGACTGGTGTTACAATGCCATGTTCAGGTTTAAAAGTCCCAACCTGAGTAGTTCTAAGATATTCACACTCTATGTGTTTCAGGCTGAACATCAGCTCTCTAAATGGGTAAAACAATTGCTAGAAGCGTCCACTTTGCCTTGTTTTGTAAATTAAGCTGAAGACGAGCAATTGTCCGAGGGCTGGGATTTGAAGACAACCGGAATTACGCTTAACACAGTTATTTGTGAAGGGAGAATATTATTTTGTCTGGTCAATAAAGAATTGAAGATTGTACGTATGATCAGACATTGGCTGGAGCAAAATATGGAACATTTTAAACACCGGAATTTGGATTATATACTCCTTGATAACAGTTTAAATTGGATTTACAGGTTTTAGGGTTGCTAGGTACGCTGACAGCCGTGGTATGTGTGTTATATGTATAAATCCAATCCAATATGGCAGATTCTTAACAAGAAACACGCAACGGTTGAAATTGATTAAAATTTTCCTGGGAGATTGCAATTTTGAAATTAGAAAAATTTCGACTTTTCAGTCAATGGAAAACTATTCTCAACATTTATCAGTCCGTGGCCTTCGACTTCGACGGTCTCAAAAACGCCTGAATTATCTTGATGTTGCACATAATTTTTCTTATTCGACATGAGTGCTTCATTTAAGTAAGATACTTCTGTTGTGGCCGAAATCTAAACGGAATACTCATATAAAAGTGAAAATTTAAGTTAATTTGGCCGTTGTTGTTTATCACACGTGCTAAGTGCTGACGTTGGTATACAACATAGATGATGGTCAGTTAAAAATTTTTAGACTGCGGTAAGCAAGTACAAAAAATATAAGATCACCGCATGTTTTTACTCTACAGTATATAGTGCTAAAGGAAGCCTAGATTTAAATTTTTCAACCCAACTGTTCAACGGAGCCCCAAATTAGTTGCAACATAATCAGTATCTTGATACTGAGAATATAAACATAAACATAAGTAACGCTTATAAATACATAAAGTTTGCCTACATCGAATAATATATCGAACGCCGTCACATAATCTATATATTCGATGAGAAATATTGGTGATACAAACGCCATACAGAATATATTGCTAGAGTTCAACGAAACTAGTTAAAATAAGAACCGAACTTTAAAGCTGCACCGCAAAAATACCAAAGCAATACCGGAATTTTGATGATGGCAATGTTACATTTATGAGACAAAACATCGTTTCTTGCCGCCGAACTGTAATGAAATTATGTAAGCAACATTTCTTTACTGCGAATAATCTCAAACCAGAAGCTTATTTTTACTCAAGCTTGCGTATAGAGCAAGATGCTTCGATCATGTAAAACTTCTGCTATTGCTATTGCTAATATTTATGCGGAATTTTTAATTCCTACCGAAAAATGTTGTCGCCGTGCAACAAAAGAGCATTATAATTATGTTAGAAAAAACCTACTAGCTTAACGATCATATCTGATTGTAGAGCTTGTTCACCGCGACAAAGCTTACGCATACACCGGCTACTGCATTTTTTCGACATCAATAACAATATCACGCCGCCATGGAGAGTTGGACGTTGATTTGTTTGCCACTAAAAATCAGATATATATAGTGCTAAAAGGCAGCATTTTTGGTAGATTCTCAAAGCTAGTATACCCACCGTTACCGGGTATGCGTTACTGATAAAAATTTTCAATAGCAAAAATGATGCGACCGACACGAGGCCGCTGACAATGGAGCAGTTCAAACCTGAGTGGTCAACTGCAGGTATCAATCAGGAGCAGTTAGGTACGTCCCAGGTTAATTATAATAACGAACTTTTGGATTATGACACGGTACTGGAGCACCTTGATGAACCTAAAAGTGTCAATATTTCACAAAATATTTTAGCAAAGCGAGAACCGCTACAGATTGATGAATCAACTAGACCGGGTCCAGGAGCAATAAACAATGCATAGCAACAGACATTTACATCGGCTGAACATTTCCAAAACGACGATACAATACGAATTCAGCTGCAAAATTTACGAGATAGGCAGAAAGCATGGAACTTAATAATAGCGGAGTATTTTATAAAAATGCAGTAAATGCAAAAGAATGTTAAGTGTCTGGAAGCAAAACAGAACGATACTTCTGTAAAACAGTTACCTGAAAAACCAATGCCTGATGTTAAAAATAATGCTGGCAATCACATGGCACATGGTATTGGCAATTAGGGAAATGTGACGTCGAATTCTAAAAATGAGAATAACAAATTCGAGCAAGGATCTGTCACCCATGCATCCACAAATCCACGACAGGTTCCCGATCGTTTATTTAATCGAAACGAAATGCCCCAACAATGGTGGAGTGATCAGAGTGTGGATGAAAACGAACAGGACCAACATTCAGAAGTTCTAAATGCGTCGCAAATTGAAGCAATCATCGGAAATCGCCAGTTAAAGTCCTGTAGATTTCAATGCTGTTTTTAATTTTACAACAAATTTATTAATATGGCAGCACGCACAAATAACTGACATAGTCAAACAACTCATTCCATTTAATACGGGCCGAGGGTATGCAACGGTGGTATTGCAAGGTAATTGCGAGTCCCGTAAAATCATATTTTTCTTTAAACTTGTGATCAGTTCTGTGTTTTTGGTCATCGAGGAGAGTAATAACAAATCTAATGAAATCTAATCTTATGAAAATGAACTTCGCGCTTAGTGCACAATTGCTGCATTATGGTTTCTCTTGTACTTTGAAGGAATAGAGGAAATCTCACAAGGTTCGATACCTGAATATAGTATTAGTATGAGGGTTTTCTCAATTCATCGCTGCCACGAAAATGCCTTCCACTATGCATACTTACAGTGAAATGTTACGTTGAATGCACGTAACTACACCTAATTTACTGCAGACTAGTCACTCTTACTCTTTATATTGTTCTGTGCGAGTGACATTTGTATCTCTCAACTCATCGCTGCCACGAAAATGTCTTCCACTATGCATACTTACAGTCAACTGTTACGTTGAATGCACGTAACTACGCCTCATTTACTGCAGACTAGTCACTCTCACTCTTTATATTGTTCTGTGCGAGTGACATTTGTATCTCTCAACTCATCGCTGCCACGAAAATGTCTTCCACTATGCATACTTACAGTCAACTGTTACGTTGACTGCACGTAACTACGCCTCATTTACTGCAGACTTGTTTCTCTCACTCTTTATATTGTTCTGTGCGAGTGACTTGTGTATCTCTCAATTCATCGCTGCCACGAAAACGCCTTCCACTATGCATACTTACAGTCAACTGTCACGTTTAATGCACGTAACTACGCCTCATTTACTGCAGACTAGTCACTCTTACTCTTTATATTGTTCTGTGCGAGTGACATTTGTATCTCTCAACTCATCGCTGCCACGAAAATGTCTTCCACTATGCATACTTACAGTCAACTGTTACGTTGAATGCACGTAACTACGCCTCATTTACTGCAGACTAGTCACTCTCACTCTTTATATTGTTCTGTGCGAGTGACATGTGTATCTCGATTCATCGCTGCCACGAAAATGCCTTCCACTATGCATACTTACAGTTAACTGTCACGTTGAATGCACGTAACTACGCCTCATTCACTGCAGACTAGTCACGCTCACTCTGTATATTGTGCTGTGCGAGTTACTTGTGTATCTATCAGCAACTATGTTTTTGGTATATATAGAGAAAGTGCTTTTGCGATGTAAAATTTTAAGGCTGGTGCAGTGGAATTCATCGAAGTAGATGTGTGCGTTTGTATCATTATGTGCCCGAAACATGTTTCGTAGGTATACAGAGAACCGCTCTTACTTTCCACTGAGAGATCAGCTAATACCGTTATTAGTTGTTATCTGTATTGGTCGATGTCGACTGTTTTGTATTCAGCGTACGTCATAGAAGATTATGTCGCCATCGCACAATGGCTATACTGTAGCTGTATGCTTTCAGTTATTGTTAAATAAACTAAAGATAATGAACTTAAAACCGAACACGTTTTGGCTTACAAAGATAGCGTTTTTACGCTCAATTGCGTTTGTTTACAGTAAGTTTGTTCGGTTTAACTAGCTATAGAACTACGACGAACCACACGGCAAAGTGAATCCTTGCAGGTATTATACTCGAACCACCATACATATTTGAATTCTGAGTTCAGTGAGTGAAACGAGCGAATCGAACAATACTTAACCGTAACCATAGCCTAACGTGATGGAATTTGGCAATGTTCCTTATTTATATACTTCTTAGAGTGGCATGCTTAACTCAATTTTTGGTTTGCAGATTGATTTGCTACCTTATATGAAAGTATTAAATCTCGATTTGTGCCGTTTAGTTGGATGTGAATATCGGTTCCAGCATGCTTCTTCGAAAAAACTGAAGGTGCATGTTTTGGGTCACGAAAAATTAGATTACCTTGACAGCCGATGTAGATAGTTGAATCAATTTGGGCTCATCTTGTAGCTCAAATGGTCTTCCACAAGGCTAGCAACTGGTGTAGAACGTAGAATTTGGGTACAAATGTTTTTAAATGGACCTATGTAACCCAGTATACACGAAAGCGGCAATATTTGCACAACCGTGCGAGTTGTGCGGGAGTTTTTGGTCTTATTTTGTAGAACAATATTCAACGTATATATATTTGCACATTACGAGTTCCTAAGTGCGCAATTATTGGGTATATTACCTCGTTGTTAACTATTCAAGAAACATGACTTTATATTTGGTTCATTTTGTAAGTTGGTTCTAAATATATTACCTCGTTGATAACTATTCAAGAAACATGACTTTATATTTGGTTCATTTTGTGAGTTGGTTCTAAATATATTACCTCGTTGTTAACTATTCAAGAAACATGACTTTATATTTGGTTCATTTTGTAAGTTGGTTCTAAATATATAACCCCCGTTGTTAACTATTCAAGAAACATGACTTTATATTTGGTTCATTTTGTAAGTTGGTTCTAAATATATTACCTCGTTGTTAACTATTCAAGAAACATGACTTTATATTTGGGGTTCATTTTGTAAGTTGGTTCTAAATATATTACCTCGTTGTTAACTATTCAAGAAACATGACTTTATATTTGGTTCATTTTGTAAGTTGGTTCTAAATATATTACCTCGTTGTTAACTATTCAAGAAACATGACTTTATATTTGGTTCATTTTGTAAGTTGGTTCTAAATATATTACCGCGTTGTTAACTATTCAAGAAACATGACTTTATATTTGGTTCATTTTGTAAGTTGGTTCTAAATATATTACCTCGTTGTTAACTATTCAAGAAACATGACTTTATATTTGGTTCATTTTGTAAGTTGGTTCTAAATATATTACCTCGTTGTTAACTATTCAAGAAACATGACTTTATATTTGGTTCATTTTGTAAGTTGGTTCTAAATATAGTCGTGCACGTCTCTCAAAAACCCATTTCTATCCCTCAGAATTTATCACCCTGACGATAAGACAAGTTAATATATTATTTATTTAATTTATGTCGTGGTAATTTGTTATTTTATAGGTTGATGATATAGTATATATTATTCTTTATGCTATCATAATCGTGAGACATATGTTGAATATTGCTTTTATGAACTGTGCTTGGTGATATACGACATAATATTTAAGATTTTTTTACCAAATTCAGTTGATTAATCCATTTGTTTATGGGAAATGACCTCAAGGAAATATAATTGCCTTGTCTGCTTGATGATTGCAAACAGGTAATTGCTATGTTTAACATCTACAGGTATAAAGTGCTGGAAGAAAAGCAGTTAAATCATTTGTTTGATACCTGGGAGCTATCGATTATATGAAACTAGGGCCTAGCGCAAAATAATTTTTGTGTGCACTGTATCATTTACTAACGATCTGGCTACTGTAGTCGTTAGAGAGTCTGTACTTTTGCACAACATAAATTTTGTAGCTTGATTTTTTTATTCCCATTTTTAGAAAAACCTTGCTCAGCTTTTTAAATTGGTTGAATCCGACATTTTTCTTGATTCAGGCTTTTGTTGAATGGCTAGCATTGTTTTAAATTGTGTTTTCCCCATGGTCCTTGCAACTTTCTTTTTACTTCCGCCGGTATAGCGCGCAAAGTTGACACAGTTTTTTTTCTAAAATTAGTTTCAAAGCTAAAACTTTAATAATAAATAGAGTAAAAATTTGTTTAAATCTATATTAATCGTTTTTCACGGACTCATCGGCACTGTTTCAATTAGAGATTTTAGCGGCTCAAATTGAGAAATACAAAATTTTGTGATGATTTGTTCCAAATTTATAAGTCCCAGCTCGCGAGTCGATTTACGTATATAGTTAATTATTCCCCACTCTGAACAAAACATGTATACAATAGCAATACCTCCTCAGTTTCCATTACTCAATGACTTTCCCGATGCATTCACTATGTTTGTTGTATTTCATTTACTGTACTTTGTGATATAATTGAAGTCCGGAGAGGAAAATTCTATCTTTCGTTTGTAATTAAACGTAGTCTTTAAAAGCTTTCTGCCATGTTTTGGAAAAATAGTTTTGCTTGTTTTATGTGAATACCTACACGATCACAAGTATTTTTCAGCTGTTGCTTTTGCAGTAGCCTTATTTCAAAATCGTGCTCTTATTGGTGTCAATGGACTACTTCCGACACAGCTGCATTTGCGGGATCTCGAAGAGCGAGGTCGACCCAAATCTGCCCTTGACAAGCTTCAGATGGCACCGACTTTGCTGTGGTTTGTGTCACCGCAAAATATTGATGTGAGCTGCTTTGAATACTGATTTGTCAGAATAGGTTCAATGATTGCGCAACAATCGAAACGAGTAGGGATTTATTTGTATGCACACCGATAAATTTTACCGTGTCCGTCCGTGCGGCCAATTTTTTTAAAATTCCTCAGGAACAAATGAAAATATTCCCAAGCGTATCTTTTGCATAACAATAGCGTATAGTCTGGCAGCTCGCCCCTATAGGTTTCATCTATGCAACCCACCTATGGGGTATGGTAGGCCCCATTTAAACAGGGTACTACTCCCTCAATTTTTGTGATCTAGGGAAAATGGGCATTGCGTACGGATAATCAAGAATTATCAATATTGGTTTTTTGGTAAGCTGAATACAATGGTTTGGTTATCTAGAGTGCTGTGTGATTACCTTATGCCGTTTCAAACGTTCTCATTGGGTTTAGGGACAATGAATTGTATGTCCAGAATATAGTCGGCCTTCATTAGTTTGGCACATGGCATCAAAGACATTCTATATAGAGGTTTTTCTTTATGTTGAATACGTTGGTTTGGGTATCTAGATACCAGCACAAATGCATGATGCGTTTTCAGTTGTTTTTAATGGGTTTACGGTCTACCATGTTACAAGATCTACATGGCCAGCAGATAGCGATGCTTAATCCCAAAACAGGGTTCAGGGTTCAAGATGTTTTAGGGTGGTATAAACGTCAAACACAGCCTGTTATAGGTAACTAAACAAGATGAAACCACGATCACTCGGTTTCATCTCGCTTGCGAGATACCAGTTTGTTATGTTTGTGGTTATAAAAGTTCTCGGGGATGCTAAAAACGATTAGGTGATTCATTGGAATGTATCGGTGACCAATATGTATTTTTACACGATAGTACAAGCCCTGGGGTCCCTTTTTGATTTATGCATGATTTTGTGGGTTTCAATCTAATGCTGTAATTTGTTAAGTCTGTGAATATAAAAGTTTTCGAGGTTTGTAAAAATGATGAATTGATTTGTTCGAACGTATGTGTCTATAAAGGTCGCAGTGATACAGCTCGCTGCGCAATATTGACGGACTCAATATTTGCGTTTGAAAATGGTAAAATAATATCACCTCATCCGTTTGTTTTCTGGAATTTCTGCAAACATAGGCGAGTTACCTTATTATGATCTTCGAATGAAGGCATAACTCGCTTTTCCCAACACACAAGGAACGCAGGGGTAGCACCAAGGTTTTTGGGGTGTTTTTTGGCCTGTCCGGACAACCTTCCAAAAAAGCTTGGTCTTGAACTTTGGGATCCCCATGGTGATTCTCGATGGAAATTTCACAGTGGGGAACAGGATTTTTTTCTATATGCTAAATGTTTCAATATTTCAAGGTACATTTACTGCCGTACAAATATTTTGAGGCTATAAAACAGCGTTTTAGCATTAGAAGTATTAGTTTTGATATAAAAAATATTTACTAAGCAGAAAACGTGATTTTAAAGACGTTAATAAATTATTTGTGTATTTGAACCTAGGGGTTTCCGGCTAGTGGTGTGAGCAAACTTGAGAGAAATTTCAAGAACTCGGGGTCTTCTTTAGTTTACCACTACCCCCATTATGGACAGGCCAGGGCTTTCTACTCCCTCAGAGTTGAGACTTTTTTGACGAACCCACAGCACCACAAGTTCTTTTGGGGTGTTGGCTAGACCGCGTTCCTTGTGGTGAGGGTTGCCAAACCACCATTGATAACGTTGGCGGATATTAGATACTTCCAAAGCACATTGGCGGGATGATTGGTACCTCAACGAATCTTGGGAGATAGCAAATACCAGCCAGAAAACGTTGGGGGTGTCGAGCTTACAATACTGATGTAGACCGAAAATCTACCAAATCATCGGATAAATTAAAGTACATGAGTATGACCGACAAGTCTCATACTCAGTAATAAAAATCTTATAATGGACACTTTGTTAAATTAAGTCATCACATAACTATCGTTTGGAAGATCTATATTTGGCTATCCAAAATTGCCTCTAACTAGCTGGTGGAGGAGCGAAGTGGGAAGCACCTGGGTGTGCGAAATTCGGCTTCACTCCAGGTTGAACCGGGGGCATTCCAGCTGAACTGGGAGCCTGAAAAACGCGAAAATGGCATTATTTGAATGATTCGCAGAATAATGCACATTATATAGTGAAACTCTATTGATTGACTACATTGGCCCCGCAGGGCAAAAAATTTAGGGATTTTCAAGTTCGATAAGGAATAATTGGTATATTTATTGCCTTGCATAGAAAAATTGTCTATTTTTTATTCGTGCAAAAATACCTGGGGTTACTTTCGGTTTTCAGCATCTTCGAAAACCTTAACCACAAATGCAACAATTTATAGGATTATGCTGATGATCACGAAATATTGCATGGCTCAAGGGTTGCATGAGATGCAGTACCATTACAAGAAGTCTACATCGGTCACAGACACACTAAAATAAATAAATGACTTCTTCGTTTACAGCATCCTCGAAAACATTTAAAACCACAAATGCAACAAATTATAACATTTGGTTGAAAATGACGGAATCATGCACGGGGAAAGGACTGGAGTCTTATGAGATACAATACCATTCCAAGAAATCTACATCCATCGCAATTAAGCTCAAATCACTTCGTAATTTTAAGTATCCTTGAAAATCTTTATAACCACAAATACAACAAATTATAACACGACATTGAAAATCATGAAATCATGCATGGCTCAAGGGGGCCCCATACAGCACCATTCCAAGAAGAGCACATCGGTATTTTCAGCATCCTCTAAAACCTTCTTTAATAGCTGTTGCAACAAAATGACATTACATTAAAAATCGCAAGATCATGCATCGTTTTGGAGCGGGAGTCCAGAAGATACAGTACCGTTCCAAAACGGACACACCGGTCACAGCTACTTTAAAACGAATCATTCTAATATTTTCAGTGACCCCCATAAATTTTATAGCGACCATATATTGCTAATTAACTATTATCTTAAAATATGATATATAAAACGACTAAAATGCCTAATTTTGAGACCCAGTTTGGTGCCTCTATCTCGTTATTCGCAAGGCTGACAAAGCAGTTTTGTCAACAACGTTGGAGATCTTATACAGACTAACATAAAAGAAATGCAATATTTTTGATATGAGTTCAACGTTTTGAGATAAAACTAAAATGAATTTTCCTTCGATCACAGAAATTAAGGGAACCCTCGTTAAATAGGGCCTACCATACCCATATGTGAGTTACATAGGTTAAACTTATATGGAGCGTGGTGCCAGACTATACCCTATCCTCTGCAAAACATACGATTGGGAATATCTTAATTCCTTTATGAGATATTTTGGGAAAACTAGCCGTCGTCCGAACTCATACGGTAAAATTTATCAGTATAAATAAGGGCTTGTTCGGTTCGATCGCTATGCAATAAAATCGCAAAATTTTATATCGCAACACCTGTAATTCAGGAACATGTTAAAATGTGGTAAGAATATAATAATATTGACGTAAAGCCGTTATACTGTTCGTATTCCAGTAGTACGTACGCACTGTTATACGTAAAACCAGCAGTTATATACTGTCATTGGTAAGAATGGTTGATCGTCGCCTTTCATGTCACCTAGATCTCTGAATTTAGCTGTTACACAATATGACCTTATAACGTGTGAAGCAATTTGATCTAAGTTTTCGTAGTGCAACTAACTATAAACGAACGACCAAATTTATTGACATTACGCCTGGACAAGACAGTAAAATAGTCGTCAAAGTACTCATATTTGGGGACCGAAAGATGTGCGAGATATTTGTTATTTTTCATAAAGCCTACTACGGACTGGTTACCTTATTAATGTATTATTCAGCAATATTGGACCTTGTCAGAACGAATGTGGATATCAAGACAAAGGTATCAACTTATTAATAAAACCCAAAAAACTTTTGCTGTATTAAACGTATTTATGCATAATTGAGGTGATTTTGAATTCGGTATTCAGCGTTTTCTTATGACAAGCAAACATACATTTGAGGTTGAAATTAATGGCTTTGTTTGTCGCAAAATCGGCAGAAATATACTAAATGACTTTTGTGGAAGGAGTTTGAAGAATACAGTGCAACCAGTAGTGGATATAGCTCGACGGAAAAAGGGGGCGGACCTCCTAGGTAGATCACTTTTGTTGAAATTAATGGCTTTGTTTCTCGCAAAATTCGGCAGAAATATACTAAATGACTTTTGTGGAAGGAGTTTGGAGAATACAGTGCAACCAGTTGTGGATATAGCTCGACGGAAAAAGGGGGCGGACCTCCTAGGTAGATCACTTTTGTTGAAATTAATGGCTTTGTTTCTCGCAAAATTCGGCAGAAATATACTAAATGACTTTTGTGGAAGGAGTTTGAAGAATACAGTGCAACCAGTAGTGGATATAGCTCGACAGAAAAAAGGGGGCGGACCTCCTAGGTAGATCACTTTTGTTGAAATTAATGCCTTTGTTTCTTCGCAAAAATTCGGCAGAAATATACTAAATGACTTTTGTGGAAGGAGTTTGGAGAATACAGTGCAACCAGTGGCGGATATAGCTCGACGGAAAAAGGGGGCGGACCTCCTAGGTAGATCACTTTTTGTTGAAATTAATGGCTTTGTTTCTCGCAAAATTCGGCAGAAATATACTAAATGACTTTTGTGGAAGGAGTTTGGAGCACAAAAAAAAAAAAGAAGAAATACAGTGCAACCAGTAGTGGATATAGCTCGACGGAAAAAGGGGGCGGACCTCCTAGGTAGATCACTTTTGTTGAAATTACTGTTCTTTGTTTCTTCGCAAAATTCGGCAGAAATATACTAAATGACTTTTGTGGAAGGAGTTTGGAGAATACAGTGCAACCAGTAGTGGATATAGCTCGACGGAAAAAGGGGTGCAGACCTCCTAGGTAGATCACTTTTGTTGAAATTAATGGCTTTGTTTCTCGCAAAATTCGGCAGAAATATACTAAATGACTTTTGTGGAAGGAGTTTGGAGAATACAGTGCAACCAGTTGTGGATATAGCTCGACGGAAAAAGGGGGCGGACCTCCTAGGTAGATCACTTTTGTTGAAATTAATGGCTTTGTTTCTCGCAAAATTCGGCAGAAATATACTAAATGACTTTTGTGGAAGGAGTTTGGAGAATACAGTGCAACCAGTTGTGGATATAGCTCGACGGAAAAAGGGGGCGGACCTCCTAGGTAGATCACTTTTGTTGAAATTAATGGCTTTGTTTCTCGCAAAATTCGGCAGAAATATACTAAATGACTTTTGTGGAAGGAGTTTGGAGAATACAGTGCAACCAGTGGTGGATATAGCTCGACGGAAAAAGGGGGCGGACCTGCTAGGTAGATCACTTTTGTTGAAATTAATGGCTTTGTTTCTCGCAAAATTCGGCAGAAATATACTAAATGACTTTTGTGGAAGGAGTTTGGAGAATACAGTGCAACCAGTGGTGGATATAGCTCGACGGAAAAAGGGGGCGGACCTCCTAGGTAGATCACTTGTTAGCCATATCAAGGCAATAATTTTCATTCTATTTGAGGCCCCATGGACAAATTTTTGGTGTCTGCCTTATCTCCTATTCACGCTGCTCATTGGAAATGTGTGTATTTATATGGATTAAAGGTGGAATTTTTAAATGCCTTAGTCCATAGGGGCGTCTACTTCTCCCCTTCACCTTATATCAGCCCTTAAGTACAATGATATGACGAAACGCAGGAAATAACGATTGGCGCTCTCCTTGCGATCTAGTTTTTTTGTGTCTCTTTAACCTCTAAATCTATCATGATGTGTTGGCAAATGTAAAGCCATCGTGATTTAATTACGGCTTCGTCTTTTACGAGATACCAGCAGCTGGTATCGATCTAATACTAGCGGAATGAATATTATTTATTGGCGGATTATTATTTTGTTACAGATTTACTGCTGCCATTCAACCGGGAAAGCTTGTTAGTTGTTCGAGAACGTAGGGTTAATGAGAGTTAAAGTTATTCTATTGCTCAAAATACATTTTGGGTGCTACTACATGTGAAGTTTTGCAGTACATGCGATCAAAAGTATTCGCAAGCTCAGTTTTTATGCCGATTAGTATGCTCTTGGTGAGTCGGCACCAATTGGAACACTTACTGGTCCGTGCGAAATCGATCCAGGGCAGTCAACATTCTTTTCATCGCTAGCAATGCACTGTTACGTCAGTCTAATAGTGTGTTTTTAATTACGCGAAACACCGATCATATATGTGAACTAAATTTTCTTTCGTTCAGTTCTTTCATAACACCTTTTAAGCTGGCTGCGTGTTTCCACACGCGTAGGATTAATTAAAAAAATAAAATCAAATTCTCTTAATTGAAGGCGCCCTCAGTTGGATTTTTTAAGTTGTTCCGACGCCGCCGTATGTTTGTAGCAGCTGTAAAATACTATTTCAGTTTTGGCTTGATGTCATCGCTTACGTGGGTTTAGCTGCTGCGTTTATTGTCATGATCACCGGCGCAGCAAATATGGTCGTAATGTTGACGTTGTGGATTTTGTATCATAGCTTGGTTAATGTCGGTCAGCGCTGGTAAGTCTGATAATTAGTGATGACCGGTTACTTGTTTGTTGCGTTATATTATTTAACAAATCTACGTGTACTAGATGGTTAGCTGGTTATATTTCACTGATTTGATTATATATAGAGTTTGTCCTGTACAGCGGGTGTGATAGTCCCAAAAATTTGACGATGAGTTATTCTTGGCGATGTTTTGCTCAAATTCGCTGAAGACAAATATATGTGTGTAATAAGCATAGTAAAATTAAGGGTTTCCGTTTCTACTGATTCTTCGATTTAGCTTTTATTTGCAGCAGGTGTTTGAGTTTATGTTGACGAAAATGTATTTTTGTAGTTCGGAAGAACTTTATTGTTTACAAAAACGAATTGGTGTAGACTTTAATATTGCAATTATTTAATGGAAAATAAATTGGCTTCCCAATACAAGTATGTATGTACGCCATATAAACATCACTTGCCACGTAGCGGCATGGGAGAGTGCCGAAAACTGTCAAATTTTGTGACAGCTGCTGCCAAAAATGTCTTTTTCTGTTAATTCCATTATACACCTGAAAATCAATGTTACGCTCATTTCTACCCCGAGTGTTTTTCACAGACTGACGGTGGCTAGCCCCATGAATTGTTACAATTTGAATATAGCTCGCTTCTTAGTTTCGTAATGCAGGTTGGAAAATTTTTCAGTTACTTCCACCAGAATTTTTTCTCTAATCATGTAGCAATAATTGTTCATTTTAGTCTAATATTAACAAAACAACGTTAGGTGTATGTATAAATCAGAAATTTTTATATTAAGGGCCTCAAATGGCGAAATGTGAACTACCGTTAAAACTACTTGAAAATATAAAATTAACTTTTTATAACATAAATAACCCCTAAATGTGTTTGTTTTGAGAAGTGGCAGTCAGGATGTTCTCCAACAAATTTAGGCCTGATAGAAATGATAGAAACAAGTACTTTTTCCTCTTTATGAAGATCCTAGAATTACCCACATCCGTGAATACGTTCAGGAGTTATAGAAGTTGAAATGAAAATTAGTAAATTTCTATATGTTATACCGTAAGATATTGAAAAATAAGGATTTTTCAGGACGAACAAGAAAAATAAGGATAAAATAAGTTTCCAGGACGCATAAATTTGCATAAGCTGAAGATTTTTAGTCCTTCGCTAACATCGATTGGGCCCTCCGACGTCGAGTTATGAAATTTCACCGATTTTGTCGTAACTAAATGTTGTAAAGCCCAGCTACCCAGACCAAATGGAAAATGTCAATAAAGTAGGGGATCATAAGCCTGCCTTTTACTATACCTTGTTAAAACCATGCTCCGGTTACGATAAGCATGTACAGTTTTGGCTATTCCTCTAGCAAAGCGGCCTGACTTGTGTTGAAGGAAATAAATGATTAGCGATCAGAAGCTGCAACCTTCTTTGCGAAGGCACGTCAGCTGTCAAGCTTAAGAGTGGGATTACTGCAAAACAAATAACCCTCAACTATCACCCACATTGCAAGTGGCTTTATCTGAAATTGAGATTGGTCTATCGAGTAGCAACGCTCTTCATCAACGCCAAGATGTTGCGCCTTGCGTAATACGCCCCTGTGACGTACACGTGGAATTTACTAAATGATACGATAATCCCGTTTGTGAAAATTACAAAGACTATGAGTTTGAAAAACAACACATTACTAACCAATATGTTCGATGCATACCGTGTTCTGAATGTCATATTTCGTTTCTACCGTACCTCAAACCAAACTGCCGCATTACGTATTCATTCAAGTTATGTTTGTTCTACGTTGGAATACGTCCCACTGTCGTGTTGGCGGCTTGCTTTTTAAACGAAATCGGCACAATGTTGCGTAAACAGCGCTGTCCACTCGGAGTTTATTTAAGCGTCTTAGCTGGGACAGGTTTGTGCCCTATAGTCAGTGGCTTGAGTACTAAAACCTAGAATCGCTAGAGTTACGATGATTGCGCTTCGAACTTTCTATCGTGTTTCAATATTTCACATCCACTTTATCGATATCAACGCTAGGTTACAGGAACAATCACTGGTTACATATATTAGATCTAACAACAAAAAGCTAGTTAAATACAAATTTAGGAAAACGCTTTTAAAACACTTCGTTAGTGTTCGTGTTGTTGATGCATTGAGTTCGCTGCTTGAAATTGTTGACGTGTGAAAATGCGCAAAATCATTAGAAAAAATTCTTAAAAACAATTTGATCTGAAAGGATGGCTATACCACGATGAATTTTGCATGTTTATTTAATGATTGAATGTATGTAAACCTTAAAATGTATCATGAATTTTTTTAATATACTTATTGTTGAAGTTGTCTACATACGAGTTCCGCTGTACCCACTTCCTGCTGAATAATTATACATATTAACTGCATGCTTTTTATCGATTTGACTTCGAATCACATGTACTTTTTTTATCAAATTTCGGTAATCATCATGTGCCATTCCGCTTTTGGTGCACAAGCCAGGGTTGGTCTTTTATCAAGAATTGTATCGTTCGCGATCACATTTCTGACATCCGTATTCGCATTTTAGTGAATCCAAACAAAGGCTCTGCGATGTACGACCGGAATTTGCGTACATACACATTTCTACATTTGGTATGGTTGTCCGCGTTTGCCAAATGGCATGCTGAGTCGGACAGCTATGTTCGCGGTCTATGTGGATATTGTAGTATATGCAAAACGCGATAGGTAGTCGCGTTTTTTCGCGACGTGGTCGGAAAAATGTGATGCTAAATCGCAAAATAGCGACCGCGAACTTCACCTCCATGTTTCTATATATCACAAATCTTGTTCGCGTACATAAGGGAAACCCCTTATTCGCGAACAATGTTCGCTTTTCCGATCCTGAACTGACTTGTCTAAAGGACAACCCAAATGTACACAGTCTAAAGGCTTTTAATGTGTTTTTAATGTTCTTGAATTGTGCATTTAAAACAATATCCGGCTACAGAGTGACAAGGGCTCGTTCGGTCAGGTGGGAGACTTGTCCTCAACAAAGTTACTCACGAAAAAAATTTATTTTGGGTCGTTCTAAATTTTAATGATATACTATGGCAATATGCACTAGTTTGTTTCACAGTATCGAAATTGCACATTTGATCGTTGCGATGTCTTTTTGGATAACAGTTCGTTAGTAGTTGAATAATTTTGTAGAAATATTCGTTTTAGATTTATCGAATGATATATTGTCTGGCTACATTGTAATAAAAGGTCTTTTAATACTACTTTGATTTTTACTCAACTACTCTCTGGAGGAGCGTGGTTACCGAATGAATGTTCGGTTGTTCCGGGTTCTTCCACAAAATTTTGTTTTCTTGCTTTTTTCGTTGCCCATCTTTTCCTCTCATATTTCCACGGCACAAAACGATAAAAACTATATAGATCAAAGTGATCATATAAGACGACTTTCAACGGCATAAAATATTGGATGACTTTTTGGGTTGCGGCATATGCAAACAGCTATTTACGCTACGCTTGGTTTGTCATATGATTACGCTTGAAACATGTGATGATTGAAAATTTAACTTTCGCCATTAGTTTTTAATGCGGTGGCCGAGTATGTTGCTTTACAGTGTTACTTGTCAACCACTGGTAAAGGTTATTATAGGTATTCGTTCGGATGGGAATCGCAACTGCTCGAAACGGGATTCCTTGCAATATGGTATTGTCCACTTTTCTCGTGGACACAACTGCCTGCCTCGCCAGAGCCAACACGATGGGTTGCTCTTTATGGCTGCCGATGGCTGATTTTCCGAATAATGATCGGAGCAGTATGTTTTCATCATCGTGGTAATTACCTCTTAAACTGTTTCTTTCACCTCACCAAACGTGGCGTATATGTTATTTCGCATTTAGTTTTATACTTGCATTAGCTCATTTTGTCCTACATGACCGCAATCATTTGCTCCGAGACAAAGTTAGGAAAAATTCATGAGTACCGGATTTTGGCATCGTTTTAATATGTAAATTGTAGTATAGTTGCTAAAATATCAATTGCGCTGGGTTTACCAGTTTTCAGTTGTTTTGCTTAATCGCTTAATCTCCGTTCTTGGCTCCGAGCTTATTTAAATTAACCAGCCTACAAACGATTCAATTGTTTTACGTATTTAGTAACGTGGTGTGAGCTTCCAGGTCTTCATTTTCAAATGGCAATAAGACTTAGTGTTTTATTCACAAGAAAATTGCAATGAGCTAATCTCTGTTTTTGGTACCAAAAGTCAAAGTCAGTTGGAACTAAAGATTGCAATATTTTTGGTATTTTATCAATTTAGGTGATTTTTAAACTTGTGGGTTTTGTATCATAGCTTGGTTAATGTCGGTCAGCGCTGGTAAGTCTGATAATTAGTGATAACCGGTTAATTTTGATGTGATTTGTATTTTTGATACTTGAACATGTTGAAAGAATGAATTTATCGTGGTATAAAACATGAAAATCATCTCCGAAATTGGAATAAATAAAGAAATAATTATGCAATTTACTGGAAAAATTGATCATTAAACATGCTAATATACCAGCATAAGTTCCGACCACCCGTATGATCAGGGTAATTGTTTGAGAAACGTAACATTGCAGTTATCTTTTATTTACCATTGGAACTGAATAAAACGTGTATTGTTGCATTGTATTGTATTTTGCCGATCATCACACTAATGTCCGTACAATCTAGCTATGCTTGATTTCACGCCGATCTAAAAATTCCTAATGTTTGTAAAGGCCAACTGTTAGTGGTGAATAAAAAAATCTAATTTTGATAGACAATAAACAGTTCTATACACAGTTTTTAAATGTTTGTTCTCCTTTTATAATTTTATTCATTGCATTAGAATTTGAACAGATACTTTGTAACTTCAAAAAATTGTTGAAAAACGTGTTACGGTTTTAGCTATTATTTTAAAAGTTATATAATAGTATCTTGTCGATTTTAGTAATTTCTAAATCGCGACAGAATCGAGCCAACACAGATTCGCTCCTTCCTGTCGTTCAACTCTAATTAATTTACGTTGCCTTTTTAAAGATCGATACAGATTGCTATATTTAAATGAATTTACTGGACATTTTTCTGTTGGAACTATGTCTTTGGCTTTAAAATAACATGAAACTGGTTCCTCCAATTTGGGGGTTTGGAGGTAGGTACTCTGGTGAATTTTATAAGTGTGTATTTTTTTATTTTCGTTCTCTGCGCCTCCTGGCTATTTCCTCTGGCAAAATATGGGTTCTCCGGGTTCATTTACCCTCGCACTGGCATATTTTTTGCTCATCTCGGTCAACCAGTCGACAAAAAATATTTCTAATTATTTGTGAGACCATTTATTAACTATTTTCGCGTTTTTCTTTATAACACCGCATTTGGAAAATTTCTAAATTTTGTAACTCCGGGTTGAATCGTTTGTGGTACTTTCCATTTAAAGCAACTAGATAAAATCTTGCGCCACATGGTTCCGATCTAAGGAAGCTCATGTTCATTCACAAGGCACAATTTTTCAGCTTTGGTATTGAAACATTTTTCTTGTTTATCAGACATTACCAACACTTTAGAAAATAGCTGTGTTTCCAGGGTATGATAAAGATTCGCGGTGATCGTTGTTGGAGAGATTTTACTTGCATGAATTATCACTATGAGGTAATTACGTTAGTAATGATGAATCAGTCGGTTGTTATTCACATATTTTTATTTACTGAAATTCGGGCGTGCAGTTCGGTTTTATTTCTCGAATTAGTTTTGAAATGTGTGTTGAAAGTTTATACTTGGCGTATTACAATCGAGGTTTGAGCACCATCCTAGAGAAATATTCGGAACGCTAGTCAGCAGGGATCTAAATTTGTGCCAATGCTGACGCATGTATGAATGTCGTTGATGTGACTTTCTATTTGTATCAATTGGAATTATAATTATGATCTTCTCAAGTACCGTTTTCGACATTAGACATTTTAAAAGCGACGTGTTTTCGTTTTTTATGCATCAAGTAAGTTTAATTCTTTCCATGGTTCGTTTACTTGTTTTATTTTCAGTGATGTTTAACATATATTTAACGAAATATTGGACAGACATTTGCAATCTAGTAACACGGCTCCTACAGCATTATTTCGGTGTTATTGAACAGTGGTAAAATTGATGCTTTAACGTTTGATTATGTAAGATTGGTACGTCTGTTAATTTGGTAATAGCCTATTAGTAGTTTGGCTATTATCTCGCTCATACCGGCATCCTCGCTCAGGGTCTGGTGTATTCTTTAGGTTGCGCGGACGTGGGGGACTCCCATAGCCGCCGATAAAAATATCGAGATGTTAAATAGAGGGGGCAGACTTGATTGTAGCGGTATTTTCTATCATGCTGGTTGATCACCGCGATTGTGAAAACAACTATCCTAAAGATTACTGCAGATGTTTACTTTGCTGCGAAAGATTTTACTCCGATACAAACAATTTGACGACATTCATTATTATTTTCTAGACTATGAATTGTAGTGAAGGAAACAGTATCGCTTTTGTTAATATTTATGTAGTGTACACCATCTAGCTGATGTAACTCTGGCCTACACAAATTGCCTGGTGCTTGAAAACTACCTGGTATAATTGAATTGGTGGGGCCAGTTCAAATTGAGCCACGGGAATTTCATTTACTTGATTTTCAGTCGCAATCTGTAGACAGTTCAGGGTTCCGGCGCAACAGGGAGAAACAGTGAAGACTAGTATTTTTACAAGGAAAACAGGGAATTTTGTCATTTTCAACGGGGGAAAAGTTGTGAATTCTAAAATTAATATTTAAGTAGCATTTTTGGAAGAAATTCACGGTCTAACTCAGTTTCAATTTTTGTTTTAGGTTCCATTTATCGCTGGAACTGGTTTTAACACTTCGGCTCTTGCATCTCCGAACATCAAAATGTTGAGATTAATTAAATAACTTTATCTGAAAATCTGAAATCGCGGTTTATTCGTTGTAAAATTCCACTTAAATTGGGCTTGTTACATAATGTTCAAGAATTCAGTACCTACCACTGGTGTACCGAGTGCTTCTATACTGGTTCCTCATAGTCGCAAACCCCGATTTAATCTCAGTTTGAAACAGGGATTTTGGGCTCTGGAGACAGGGAACCCTGAAAGTTACTGTGAGATGTTTAGGTGTAGAAGAAATAATTTTGGCGCTTTATTAACCTGATGCTTTACTCGGGTTTGCAATGTGTTTTTGGAAACAGTATTTAATTATAGCCGCATGTCGAACTATATTGGAGGGAAAAGGTGGAGGAAGCTAAAACTGACTTTGAATCTGAGATTGAGCCTCTGTAGTGTACATGTACAGTCCTAAGTTAGATGATATAAATTTTAAAAAAGTTATTCGACTCCTACATCGAGTCGACGTCATAGAATCAAGTAACATTAGGCTCTGGCGCCGACAGTTTATGTTAGGACGATATATAGTGTCACGTTGGCGCTGTACTGGCGACGAAAAGTCCTAATGAACTTTTGCTTATTAATAATCTTGATATATACACTTTGCATTTGTGGTAGAATTTGGTCAGCTATTTATTGGATCAACGCTAGAACATTATGACGTTTCTCTCATTGGCGACCGCTTTCTTTTCAATAAAACATTGTTAAACAAATTCGGTACCAATTTGGAATTCAACAATTTCAGTTTTTGTGGTTTGGAAACTAAATATTTTGATGGTAGTATTTTCGTTTTTCTCGTTTGCCACAGACGCAGCCGGTACCGAATCCAATCTCATACTACCTTCATCAAGCGCCACCGTTTATTCATCAATTCGAGGTTGCCGGGAATCATTTCGTCGAACTTATCGCTCCGTTCTTGTTGATCCTCAATCGTCCGGCAGTTTTACTAGGTGGTCTCATTCAAATACTGTTTCAGGTAAAGTCTCAGCTTGCAGATAAGTATGATTGATCATTTCGATTTAAACTAGGATTATTTCTATTATTTATTGGCATCGTTCGGTAGATCTATTCTCTTAATGTTTTTTCAGAGCAGCAGTTTCTTTCACCTCGCTTTCGACAGGCGTGTCAATTTAAATTTTCACTCAAGTACCTTTTTACGGCCTGTACTTAATATGTTATGATAGTGTAGCTTCTGAGCTGAATACCGCAAGTCTTTCCTTGACACTTTTCCTCACGGTGTGCGCGTTACTGGCATAGTGATTATGGAAATTTTTGTAGAAAATGGATTAATTGTAATCTGAACGATAATTCCGCTGCACGAAAATTGTTGGAAAACCATTGGTTTTGTATATGCAACAACGCACAAATACCTATAAATATTGTGTTTTTTATTTGAAGTTTTGTTCATGAACGTTTTGGATATCGCTTTTCCAAGCCATATGCTTTCATATATCGCTAGATTGGTGGGGTTTTCTGTGGCAACCAACCCCAAGTCTATTGCTCTAATTTTGATTTATTGACGGAGGCAAGACGAGCCACCGAAGGTGGCGAGTCGCAGCCGGAGGCGTACATTTAACTTTATATATATATCAATATACTAGACGCAAAATATCAATTTTCTCTGTGACTTTTTTTTGTTTGTCACAGACAGGTCTGCAGGTTGAACGCCTGGGCCGATTTTAGAAATTTTTTTTCTTCGTGTTGCATATTCTCTTGCGGAGTGCCCTTTCATTGAGCACTTTTTTTCTACGAAAATTGCTTTGTACTCAAAATTAAGCAAATGTTGCTCAAACTTAGGGATTTTTGCCATTTTTTCAGCTTTTTCACCGCATCTCGACAACCGTTCGTGCTATTTCGGCGATTTTTTACATAAAATGTATTTTCACGTTTTCTAAACAGCTGTATATAGCTGATTGACGTATTTCATCTCTTTCCTTAAAAATTAAGCAAATTCTCTTAAAATTGACTTAGGGAAACCTAAGTTCATCATATCTCGACAACCGTTCGTGCTATCTCGGTCATTTTTTGATATTGATATAACCTTCACGTTTTCTAAAAGACTGTATACGAGTGATCTACTTACCTTTATAAATTCTCTTAAAATTAAGCAAAGTCTCTTAAAAATGAGTGAAAAATTATTAAGTGTGTTATAACTTTTGAATGACTCAACCGATTTGGACTAAATTTCATTGATGGGTACAACTTGATAGATGTATTGTCATTCTACTGTATAAATAACTAGACGTTTTCATGTCTTCCTCTTATTATTGTTACCAAAAATGTTAGAAATTCCACAAGCTGTATGCACTATTCACGCCGTTGTTAACCACCATGCCTCCGTCACCCACGTTTACGTGTTACTAGTTTAGCAAGAGTTTGATAGTTTCCTTCATGTGCTAACATTGATGAGTTGTTTGTAAAATACGAAAAATATTAAAATCTTTCGTGGTTTAATACTGAAAGAATATCTCGAGGTTAAATTTTGTCGCACTCTTATTGTATGCAAGTTTTTAAGTGTAAGCTGGGGACAGAACTCAGATTTGAGACGATTTTGTTGTTCCAATGGAAATACATGGGATCTCAATTCATGTTTGTAATTAGAAAACAATAATTGTGCACTGTGCTAAACGTTAATATTATTACTGTTATTGTTGTTTTAGGTAATTCTAATTATTAGCGGCAATTTAAGCTTTCTCAATTGGCTAACGATTCTACCGAGTATTGCATGTTTGGACGATCGATTTCTTTCGTGGTTTTTCCCACGGACAACTGTAGATCACGTTGCCCGCTTGCAAGAGGTCAGCTCCAAAGAGCGGAAGCCATGGTTTGGTATGTTGCCTGGTTTTGGGAATAGGGAAGTATGTTCCTAGAATACAACTGGTTGGATTAATGTGTGGAGAATATATGTCTAGGCGGTTGTTACTAGTTTTAATGCGTGGAAGAATGATATGTACGTAAGTCTAGCTGTCCTGCAATAAATTCCTGGTGACAGTGTGGGGAAAGTTATTATATTCATATATTAATTAATAGATTATATTATTATGTTTAAATTTACAGTTGTGTCATTTTATATTCATATCTGCGGCACTATTACTGCAGTCTATGACTGATACGGCTAAATAATGCAAAAATTGCTCCTTAACTTAGTTAGGCATAAAATTTCTCGGGGTTAAAGTCAAAGATTTAAGAGGTCGAACTTTCAAGTTGGAGAGGTCGTCATTAGTGTCAGCAGCCGGACATGAGGGATCAGCAATCCCCCTTTCCTCCCTGTAGCGGAACCGTTGTAGCTATTGATAAATCGTATCCGATTCGAAGTTTTTGACTGTGTGTTCCATGATTTTACGGATGAGAAAGCTTCTTTTAGATGAGAAGATAGCTTTGCGGTCATATATAAAAAGGTTTAGTAATAAGCCAGATCATCCTTAATACTTAAGAATGGCTGCTGTGAATCTTTTACGGTCTATGTATAACGCTATTCTAAACTGATACGTAAGCAATATTTGGTACATGGCTTATGCTCTGTTGTACGTCGTAAAATTTTATTTTAGAAATCGTCATGCGCCATATTCCGAGCATTATTGTTGGTTCAATCATCGCCTATTTAAGCATTCCGGTTGTTCAAAATTTGCTCTCAACGAGTCAGATGATGAATACAAGTTTCGATCCGCTTCGACTTGTTAACACTTATGGAGCATTCGGCAGGTTAGTAAAATTGTTTCGATGTATGAATGCAATACGATGTTTTTCCTGTTGTGCTGAAAATAGGCTTTGATTAGGTCTTTAAATTTGCTCCTCCAAACTACCAAAATTACACCTGAGCCGCGACTTCATGGGACCCTGGTCAAAACTGTTGGTATTGAAAGGATCTGGTGATCCCCCAGTTGAGATTCAAGTACTATAAAGTATTGCAACTGTCACAAAAAGTCAAACACATTTTATTTTTCTGAACTGACTACAATTTTATCGGTATCAAATAAGGCTAAATATACTATTTTTAGCGCAGTAGGTATTTTGCTAGGATTTTTCGTTTTTGCAGCAATAGAGAAAAATTCCCTTATTTCTAGCCGTGCGGAAAAGTACATGAGATATCAGTAGGGGGGAGTAACCGTTGTATATAGATACAGTACATTATGGTACTGTCACAATTCCAGCAACGTACATGAGATATCACTCGGGGGGAGTAACAGTTGCCGTTGTATATAGATACAGTACATTATGGTACTGTCACAATTCCAGCAACATTACTATTTTGATATAAACATTCATGCAGTCTTGATACATTACTAATTATTTTCTAGCCGGCTCCCATTTATGTCAGCATAATAATTTGGTTGTGCCATGGTGTGCAAAGATTGAGTAATAACCAAGAATTATTAAGATCTATGTGATTCGAAAGTACTCGCCAGATTCTTGCAACTATTATTTGTTTTCATATCGATTGGCGGCTTCTACGATTACTTAAATTTCGCCAAGCCCTTGAAAATAATTAAATTCGTTGGAATTATCGCCGTCGCTGAATTGTGGCTGAGCTTTGGGAACGATGCGATTCGATAGAAATTTCTGAATGTCGATCGGTCTAGCCTCTCCACACCGGTCGGTTGTTTTTGTTGCTGTATATTATTTTTAAGTAGTGAAAATGCATATATCTGCAGACTACACTGCATTTTACTGAAATTTTAAGGAGATTTAGATTTTTACATAAATACAGTGCACAAGATAGTAACCTAATGGTTTTAGTATTTTGGATAATTAAGTCTACAAATTTGGGGTACATAATGGTTGGGGCGACACGGAATATTATATCTAAAGTATATACTTAAAAATAATATTTCCCTTTTAGTGGACTGCTCTAGAATCAGTCAGTCTCGAATTTATGCCTTATAACTTATGTGGTACTTGTTGTCCTACTACCGTTGTTATTAATTTTAATACTTTTAGTGTTACTAAAGAGCGTACCGAGGTCATTGTTCAAGGTACGTATTCGTCAAATCCGTCCGCGCCGGATGCTGTTTGGCTAGAGTACGAATTCAATTGCAAACCAGGCAATGTGACTCGTCGGCCGTGCCTAATTTCGCCGTATCATTACCGACTCGATTGGCTGATGTGGTTTGCTGCTTTCCAGGTTTGTGGTATAAATTTAGGTAATGTCAATTGAGAGTCTAAAGATGTTGTGGTTGCTTTATCTTCGTTCAACTTCAATTAATGCCAGGATAAGTCTTTAGACGACTTTCAGTATATACTAGACGAGTTTGGTGAATTTCGGTAAAATTTAATTTTAAGTTTCTGTAGTAAGTTTTCGGTTGCATTGCTTATTTGCTCAAAAAATTGTGTATTTTAGTTCAAAAACAAAAAGGTCTGAAAATTGGTTGATTAACGTTTTTCGCAACCATAAGGTTTTCGAGAAATTTTAATAATAATCTCCCGTGACACCCAAATATCTGACTTTGTTATTTGCCGGAGCCGATACTAACGATTCATTATGTAAGTCTTAGCCAAAGGTTTTCGATATTCGAATTTATTTTCAGTTGCCAAACTCAGTGAAAAAAACTGTGTTTTTCGGTTTACGACACGTATTTGTGAAAGATGGGCAATTTTCATCCGTGTTAACAATTTAGTTAATATGCAATGAGATGTGTGCAGTTAATGGGCACAACTTTTTCACTAAATAGCTTAGCTTTACCAGAAGATTAAATTAATTTAAGTAAAATTTATTCGTTTTCGAAGCATATATTCTGGGAAACTAGCAAGTTTCCCAGATTTGAAGGTTTACGGGTGCGCGCCTGTCGTACTACAAAGGAATAAATTTAAGCATTCTAGCTAAAAATTATCGAATGAAAACCACATCGTGATTCCATCTTAATGCTGATTTTGAAGATGCCGATTGCATCAAAGAAATTCGTGTTCGTAGTTTACCACAGTAAAACATTTTCTATTATTAATTTGTAACTTTCAGAACTATCAACACAATCCGTGGCTAGTGCATTTAGTTGCGCGACTACTACAAAATGATCCAATGATTAGCGATTTGATTGAGTATAATCCGTTTAGTGGCAAAGATCCGCCGAAGTATGTTAGTGGACAATGATTTTGGAGTGTTAAAATGTGTAAAAAAATTACGGTGCTCAGTAAAAGATCAGGTCGTGAACTAGGTATAATAAATGATATTCTGTAGCACAGGAGCATGGAATTACACTTACTTTCAGACGTATGGCTCGCCCAAGGTGCCATTTATGTCAGTTAAATCGCAAATTTGATCAATCAAAACTCAAATTTAATCAATCAAACTGGGCAATCTAATGACATTCTGAACACTATTTCCAGTACCTAGCTACCTTCCCATAAAATTAGGCTAATCGTGTTTCTGGGGGCCAAATGTTCGATTTCCGTATCTGGTTCGCCCAAAATGTTATTTAAGTACGTTATAGAAAGCATACTTGATCTAATTTTGTACTCTAAAAATTGTAAACACTATTTGCTTTGTAAACACTGTTTTCAGCACTTCCCTAAGTCCTATATCTCTACAATTGAGCTAATCATGTTTTTGGAAGGTGAAGTAGGATTTTTCGTATATGGCTCGCCCAAAGCGCGATTTAAAAGCAAACTTGATCAAATTGGGCAATCTGGTGACTTTATGAACACTATTTCCAGTACCTAGCTACCTTACTATACCGCTAAAATTGGGGGTTCATTTTACCATCACTCTTGAGATACTAGCGTTATTATGAGCAAGAGTCCTAAATAGCTGTACTGTAATTTGTAGATATGAGTACATACTTACTCCATTCTGTTATTTATATATTTACCAGTTTATTTATAAATGTATCTATATCATCGTTTTATAAATAAATACGGGTCCGATGGCGACACACCATCTCTCCCCACCGGCGACCAACTGACCACAGTGGCAAGCCCATGGGCGAGTGGGTCCCAGACAGCCACTTAGGACCTCGGACCTTGATCATGTGTGATATTAAAGTTAGGGCGAAAGCCCAAATTGAGTGGCAGGGTAAAATTTTTTTCAAATATTTAGTTCATTCAGGACCGTCTTTCGTCGGTGAAAACACTTTGAAATTACATTTTAAACAGTCACTGCGCTTCCAGCTTTGTAGTCCTTTGACAATTAGACGTTGGGGCTTTAGGGTGTGATGTAGCCGGTAGGAATCATATTAGCTTATTAGGGACGATTTGTCAGCCTCCGTGTTCCGAAAGCCCGATGTATATATAGTACGCTGTGCTTTACAGAATAGTAAAATACAACGCCATTTTTATTGAAGGAGCTTTTTAATTCACTGATATTTGTAACCATTGTTATTTTATTTCGGTAACCATCAGAATTTCTAACATTGTGGGCTGAGTACCTGCGCGGTTCAAACAAAAATCATAGGTTGGAACCACACGTCTTTATTGCCGTTTTCTGATATCCTGAACTATCATGACTCCGTCAGAAAATATTTTATAAGACATGCTTGGTTCCACTAATTTAATACCCTTTATATGTTTAGATTCATCCGTCTTGAGCACTACCGCTATCGCTATACGAAATTCGGTTTGTCTCAGGCAAAAGCTGGGCAGTGGTGGTCGCGTCGGAGAATCGGTTCTTATATGCAAGCGGTCGACTACGAATCTCTTCGAACGATACTCAGAAGGTTTCAATGGATTAGCTGAAAGATATGAAACCGAATAGTTTCTGTTTTTTATAATTATTTTGAATAAATGGTTGAGCGAAAACCGTTTAGCTGGTTGATTGAAGTAACACCTGATTATTGTGTCTTGAAATGTTGGTGCACCTGCAGACTGACTGTCAGCTTGCGAGTGAGAGCGAGCACGGCTACATATTTCTGGCAGACAAATTGTGGAAGCTACACTTCGCTAGTTGCCGATCTGTTGTACCGGTGTTTGGAGCAGTCTGTATCCGGACACGATGACCTAGCGAGATACAGCTTGCTAGCGACATGGCATATTTTATATGTGAGGATTTCCCTTAATCTTTGACCGCTAAGCGCCTTGAGTTACTGTTTTTACAATGCCTAGAAATATGTTGGTATTGCTTGATATGTGAACAAAGTACCATAGATATCAAGTTGATTGAGGTGCCATACGGATCGTCTGTTTTCTTTTAGTTGTCAAATCGGACAGACGCGCTTTGTGCATTACAAAGCCTTGTTTTTACCCTATCCAGCACTTATCCAGCACTCATGACAGTAAATGACTCTCGTCACTGGCCGATGTTAGATTTCAACGCATACAACAGAGCAAAGCCTGCAATAAATTCTGTTTAGCTTTGCAGTGTTCAAGGTAAAAGGTTTGGCCGTCAGTTCTTGTCTATGTGTTATTGTTGTGTCGTTTTGTTTTTGTAATGGACCGAGCGGAGTTCCACTTAGGAGGCGCTATAAAAATATTTTTCTCTGTGTCACTTATAACTAAACATTGGAATTTTTTTTGCATATGGATTTTGTTATTCAACCAAAAACTATCAGTGTACAATGGAGTGTGCTTATACTGATAATGCTAATACAACAGTGGTATGTATGATCGTGTGGTTCATGTTCTATTGCCTTTGCTGAAACAGGTTGATAAGGTAAAGCTGTCTTGACGGTGAATTTTTTGATTCGCCCTAAGTGGTTTTCATTTAAACATGCATCACTGTAGTATGAAACAAACTGACCGTAGCTGAAAAACTGACCGTAGCCTAAAAGATATTCACCCGAGGATCTACCACGAGGAACAGCAGTGTTAGCAAAAAGAATTTCATTTCACAACTTTTCCCGGACTCGTTTCATCAGACATAGAATCAAGATTTGATACTTTGTTGTGACAGTTTTTGTGAGACCCGTCGTTTTCGTTACTACAAACCGAAGTTTAAAAATACCGCAGAGGGAAATCAAATTTCACAATTTTAGCTGAGTTACTTTCTGACTTGTTCGATTGATCGATGAACCTATAGGGTTTAACTTATGAAACACGTTGCTTTTGTTGGCCATTGCAACCAGCATTTGATAATGTCTTTATCCACGTTGGAAGCGAGAGAGCGCTTAAAATTTGACAAAACATCTCAAATTGTTATTTTTCAATTTAGCTGTATAGACTGCAACAATCTGGATAAAGATTTTCGGAGTTGCTGAACACGATGAAAGCATCTGTATCTTTGTGTTTTGTATCGACTCGAATACGAATGTGCTTCTCGTGTGAGGAAGCTTACTAGAATCTAGAAATAGTTGATTGTAGCCTAATCGAACTATATTTAGCTCCCACGTGTGTTACTAACGGAGTGTGATTATACTTTGTTCTAAATTAAGTTTAATAAAATATTTGTTCCAGTGTTCAATGTTTATTTTGAGCTCGATATTTATGGCAGTTGTGTTGCAGAACAGAATAGTGGTATACTCACAGCAGAGATCTTATCTTGAATTTTGACATTAAGACAACTGGTTCCTGTGCTCCCTAGCGGCAAATGAATTTTTAAGGTAAAGCTTTCGGCCAATTCTTACGAGTACTGTTTCACATCCTGAATATCCCTCGTTTCTTGTGAGACGAGTTTTCTTTTGAATTAAGTATTAACCCTACCACGTGCACTTGAATAGATACACGACATATCTTACACTGCACCAGTCGGGAGTCTAACCAGGGCTTTTAGCTTGGTAGACTATCGCGCTACCACTACACCACAGAGACCTCGATCGACTGGCGTTGAACTACGCAATCTACGTTATAGAATAGTGAGACGTTACATCACTCCCCTATGGGACGATTGGTGAATAAACGAGCGAACTCTGTTAAGAAACTTCCTGCGCAGGCTCACCAGTTGGCCCATAACGTACATTGTATGTCAACGCACACAACTGCATCGACATATGGTTGCTCTGCTTGCCAAATATGCTATCTATCACATCTATGTCGATATAGTGGGTTCATTGCCACTTTCAAGCGCACAATCCTATTTCTTGACTGTCACCGAGCGATTTAGCAATTTGTCGGAAGCGATATCCAAACATCACCGCCGAAACTGTAGTTCATGCGATTATTTTAGTATGCGTCGTCTGATTCCGTGTGCCGTCATTCATTACATCAGGTTGTGGACGGCTTCCCATCATCGCTCTTTAGAACTGACAACGACAGTCGGAGCGCTTTACTTCGTGAACTTCCTTCCATCTAATTGCAAACGCACTGGTAGATCCCCTTCCATCGGCAACTCAAGACGTCGATCAAAAGACATCCCAAAAGCCATCGAATGTCTGTCAGTCTTTCTCGCGATACGGTGATCCCACAAAGAGGATATCAAAGCTACCGCATTCGAAACGGTATAGGGAACTAATGTTCCGCTTCCTGGTGAAATATTTACTGATACCGACAACCAGTCTATTCCTGATTCAACGTCATTCCTGGAGCGACACACTGCGATGACTGGGATCAGGCCAACCACAGCGAGGCGCGCCTGACAACCAAGCTTTATGCCAACGAAACCGGCCCAATCGGATTTCGTCTTTGTGAAGATCGATGAAGTTCGGAGACCTCGCCAAGCACCTTATAGTGGCCCCGTCCATGTTCTCAATCGTCACAAGTACTTCGCCGCGACATCTCTGGGAACCCCGACAACGTTTCCGTCGACCGTCTTAAACTGGCATTCGTGGATGACAGTCAATCAGAGATCAATCGTTAGATCAAAATACAAACGACACACGATCAGGAGGAACCAACGCTGTTGATTCCAAAATGACGCAAGCAGTCCAAGCCACGAGCTCTAGTTGGGTTGTTTGGCCCATGTCAAGTTCAGGGGCTTCCCGACTGTCCCAGGGACAGTCAATTTATGTATATATGTGTGTCTATAACATTGCTGTGTGTCTAGCTAAATCATTAGTTCTAAATTGCCCGATTATCACAACTGTCCCGATTGTCCTAGCTGAAACAGTCGGGACAGTGGAAACCCAAATGTCCCAATTGGGACAGTCGGGACAGTGGAAACGCAACTGTCCCAATTGGGACAGTCGGGACAGTGGAAACCGAACTGTCCCGATTGTCCCAGTTGGGACAGTCTGGATACTAGAAACATTTAGAGCAATAGCTTTTAAATATGACTATCGGAAAGTTTGAGAAAACCGAGTCAGACTGAAGTTAGTTATGGATACGTTTCTTATTTCGCTCCTAATATAAATTTGGGCAATTTCATTGATCTGGAAAAGTTTAGTGCAGTTCCCTCCAAAAATTTTGTTAATCCATATGATTACAACGTTTTAATATGATTTAATACATAACGTGGCCCGTGCTTGCCTTTTGGGGATTGCGTTTCCAGCGGCAAAATGTGTGTATTGTGCAAATCGACGCACACATTTCAGTCTCCTCTTTCAAATGTGTTCCGTTTCCCACATTTCCAGTTTGCCGTTTCCCAAATTCCCGCGGAATTTCATAAAATCAAAATTCCCAAATTCCCTTGGAATTTCATATATTTCAATTCACAAATTCCCCCGCAATGTCACACATGCATCAGTATTCCCAATTTCCCAGCTAAGGTCCGAGCCATGTACTAAGCATAAAAACCAAAATGAGTTTATTTTGAGGTAAAACATCAATGTTGTTAGCAACGGCCTAGCGTCGTCGCAAGACATTTAAAAGTAGAGAGCGCGGGAAGAAAACCGAATGGAAACCAAACGTCCGGATTTATTTTGCTAGAACCCCATGATTTAATTAGTAGTAAAAAGCTGTAGGGACCGCCCCCTTCCCCGACGTGTGCTCTACCCTCTTGGGACGCCCTGAAACAGCTTAAGATGTTGGATTCTAAACGGGATATTTTTATTTCTTCGACTTTAGGTATAGCCTGGCGATGTAAATTTGTCTGCCAGAGCAATGTTTAGCACATAATATGCCACGATATGTTCGATTTTATCCCAGTTTTACCTTCGGCTTTTCTCCAACCCACCCTGTCGTATAGGACCTACATTGTAAATTTAATCCTACTAAAGGCCGCAATTGTGTTGATGGAAGCATTTATTAAATTTTAAGCACGAGTAATAACCACAAACATTAAGCCGGTTATCATGTTAATATTTAGTTTATGGTTGTCGGCGACAATGAAACAATTGAAATGGTGTTAGCTTCGATCCGACGTATTGTATCTATCTAATTTGATGTTGTGCTACTATAAAATGTATAAATAGTTTAAATAATTTCTACATTGTTCGATTGCCTTAGAAAATTTCAAACACAGTTTAGCAAGCCGGGTTTTAAAACAAAACTCACTTAAGGCACATGCATACATAAATAATTTGTGTATTTAATTGTAGTGGTTGGAAAACGTTTAGGTCGGGTCTTATTATTTTTCTCCCATCATCCTGAACCTAAATAACCCAAGACGTCCTGGAAGCTTCGGTATTTGATGGGAACAGTCATGGAAAATATTTTTAATCGAAACGATATTTCGGTTATTATGAGAAGCGTCAATGAATAAATTAAGTGTAGTTTAGTTATTGTTCTTAGGCGGTCTAATATTTTGCAGTCTACGTTAGTTAGCCCTTTTTGTTATGTTGTTTTGTTTGAAACAAAAATGTGTGATTGATATAGAGCTAGCGAAGTTTTCTCAAATGTCGCATAATTGTGCAAAAAACTTCTTTCGATCGCATATTGCCTGACAGCTGATACGTACGATTGTTTCTATCCTGATTTCCTATATATATGCACTCTAACATTTACCAGTTCATTAGATATGAAAACGGGTTTCGCGCTGGTATATCATATATAAGCCTGACAGCTGATACGCACGATTTTTTCTATCCTCATTTCCTATCTATATATGCACTCTAACATTTACCATTTCATGAGATATGAACACCGGGGTTCGCGCTGGTATATCATATATAAGCCTGACAGCTTGATCGCACGATTTTTTTCTATATCCTTTATTCTGATTTCCTAACTATATGACTATAACATTTACCATTTCATAGATATGAACACGTTCGCGCTGTATATCATATATAAGCCTGACAGCTGATACGCACGATTTTTTTATCCTCATTCCTATCTATATATGCACTCTAACATTTACCATTTCATGAGATATGAACACGGGGTTCACGCTGGTATATCATATATAAGCCTGACAGCTGATCGCACGATTTTTTTCTATTCTGATTTCCTTTCCCCACTATATGCTACTCTAACATTTACCATTTCATTAGATATGAACACGGGTTTCGCGCTGGTATATTCATATATAAGCCTGACAGCTGATACGCACGATTTTTTTTTCTATCTCTCATTTCCTATCTATATATGCACTCTAACGTTTACTATTTCATAGATATGGACACGGTTTAGCACTCGTATATCATATATAAGCCTGGCAGCTGATCACACAATTTTTCTATCCTGATTTCGTAACTATATATGCACTATAACATTTACCATTTCATTATATATGGAACACAGGGTTTCGCGCTGGTATATAGTATATATAAGCCTAACAACTGAGTCGCACGATTTTTTATATCCTGATTTTCCCTCTATCTATATATGCGCTCTAGCGTAGTTTACCATTTCATTAGATATGAACACGAATTTCGCCCTGGTATATCATATATAAGCCTGACAGCTGATCGCACGATTTTTTCTATCCTGATTTCCTAACTATATATGCTATCTAACATTTTTAATTTATTTATTTATGAACAAGTTTTTAGCGCTGGTATATCATATATAAGCCTGACAGCTGATCGCACGATTTTTTCTATCCTGATTTCCTATCTATGTGTGCACTCTAACATTTATCAGTTGATTTAGATGTGAACATGGGTTTCGCGTTGGTATATCGTATATTAGGCCTGACAGCTGATACGTATTATTTTTTTATTCCTGAGTACCTATCTTATCTATAGCAATCTAACATTTATCATTTCATTAGATATAAACATGGGTTGCGCGCTGGTATATCAGTATATAGGCCTCGACAGCTGATACGCATAATTTTTTCTATATTGATTTCCTATCTATATATGCACTCTAACATTTATCATTTCATTAGATATGAACATGGGTTTTGCGCTGGTATATCATATATAATCCTGACAGCTGATACGCACGATTTTTTCTATCCTGATTTTCTATCTATATATGCACTCTAACATTTTCATTTTCATTAGATATGAACACGGGTTTCGCGCTGGTATATCATATATAAGCCTGACTGCTGATACGCATCATTTTTTCTATCCTGATTACCTATCTATATATGCATACTAACATTTATCATTTCATTAGATATGAACACGAGGTTTCGCGCTGGTATATCATATATATGTAACCAAGCGTTTTCGGTCGGCGACTGAAGTAATACTTATAGAAAATGCTCTCAATGTACGGGTTTATGCTTTCTGTTAACATGCATACGCCGTTTCGGCGGCTTCACATAAGGGGGTCATCAAAAACGAAGAAGTGAAGATGGTACAGTGAACATTGAGTATTCACTAGACCATACAACAACCCAAACCGGTCGCAGCGACCGAGTCAAAACTAGTTATCCTGACACTTTTACGTTGTCGTAAAGACAGAGTCCAAACTAACAGCTGAACTGTTCAAGCCAGAAAAGACAGTGTCTCCTCTAGCTATTTAGTGCGGCACTCTACCAAGACTACACAGCACTTAACAATATCGTTTCTTAGAAGAAAATAAAACTCCATCAGCTCGCGCACCACAACTTCATCGGCTGCACAATTGTTTAATGACGAAACATTTCAAAACTCACACAGTTATATATGACACAAGCTCAGCTCCAACCTACGCAGTGCCCAGTAATTATTTTCAAAAGAACAATTTTTCTATATATGAAAAACTATATTTTGCTGGATGGTATGCTGAGAACCTGCTCCCGACTTACACGCCGCAGTCAAAACGGATTCAGTGACGCCCAATACCTAGCGCTACATGACCCTCCGGCCAGTAAGTGGGGTCCTCCTCACCTATCTCAGTATTTAGTCCAATTTCTCATTTCCGCTAGTTGAAGATTGATTATCTTCGTCATCGTTCGGCTTTGACGCCTCCTTGACCATCTGATAACTCATTCGCAGAATTTTCTTTTTAATGGCCCGCCGCTTTCTGCTTCCTTTGCCAGGCCGTTTGCGACGTTTTTCTCTCGCTATTTTCAAAGATAATTCCCTATTTGCCACGTTGTTAATAACGTTGCTGATACCAACGCTTTCAGCACTTCCACTGCCGATACCGACACGCTCAATTGCCGCTCCTACTCGGCTTTTCGGATTCTTTGCTTGTTACTACTCTTCTGAGCTTGCTTTTCTGATGTCTCGGTTTGCGGCGTTGCATTAGCTGTCCTCCGCATTCCTCCCACTGCCAGCTTCTTCCGATGCACTTACTGAACAAATGTTGAGCCCTGTCGTTTTTACCGCTGCCGGCTGCAATTCGAAAGCCTGGTTTTATTAGGCGCAATTCGGACATTTAGTAAAGTAATGTCCCTCAGCCCACCGGAGGCGGCTTAATCAGCGCAATGTTGACAATCATACGACGGCGATCACCTCGTGGGTCACGAACCGTGTCTTACTAAACTTACGTGCCACCGCACGGAATTACCGTATCGAGCCGCGATAATGGTATTACGGTAGCCGTTGGGTCCCAGTTGCCACAGAAACATCACCCCCCGCCCGTCGGCCTATCCCATTCATGATACAATACCGCGGAAAACAGGAAATCAATAACCTCGCTGTCGTTAACCAGACTATTCGCTTTTGGCTGTTGATGTTGTTGTAAAGGAAACGAAGTTTCATTGAGTAACGCAGAATTTCGATCGTCCAATTTCCAATTTGTCACTGGATCATATTCTTGTCTCAAATTGGCATTCTTTTTGGAGGATTTATGCGCGGTGTATCCCATCGCAGTTTATATACCAAATTACTATCTGCCGCATTGGCTCCATCGACAACTGAGTGTTGCGTAATGGAATTTGTGTTTTGGGATAAATACGATTTTAAATACGAGTCAATAGGAGGAACGTCCAAGTCCTCGTCGTAATCCAGTTCAATCACATCTGCGACACTATCAGAATCAGACATTATTCTACCGCTGTAACTTCAAATCGCG
>JASANE010021420.1:0-34323 GCA_030248225.1 Trileptium ribeirensis
GTAACTAATTCGCCGTGTAATGTTCGATTATACATGTGTTGTTGTTCGGCCGCTTTGTTATAATCATTAAAAATCCAAGCAAACGTGATCTGGAATCGAGCGCTCCAGTTTTATTTCAAGCGACTACGTACGGCTGTTCGTCGTTACTCCACATGCAAGATGTTAATTTAGGTCATAAAATATTAAGTTGCATTTAGTGTTTCCCGGCTCTTTAAAAGATTTCTAACTCTCCCTGAGGATCGTCGGAATCAGTCCTGCAGAATGCTTGTTTATCTGTATATTTCCGTGATATATAACATGCTACCGTTGTCTGAACCGTATTCGTCGCTATGAGAATGACGAACAAACCAAGACAAATGACAACTTTTTTTGATTTCGCCTAGGCATTTTCCTTGGCTTTTTCTATAAAATTTTAAAGCCTTTTAATTGTATATAAAATGCTGTAAAATATTATTGAAGTTTTTAAATAATGTGATTATTTTGGAATGTAGTTAAAAGATTTTCCTTCGTATTTTTGGTTAGACTCTGTGAGCCTAGTCTGCTTTCAGTTGAGATGCTAAACAAAATTGCACAATTATGCAGGGGTAGATAACCATGAGGGCGTTACGTTATAACGTTAGAAAAAAGACCAGCCTAGAGCGGGGAGTTCCAGGGGCGGTAGCCCCCGAGTTTGGCCTAGGCTTAGTGTATGTCTCATGTAAGGACCTTAGCTTAAGATTGGACCAAGGCTTATGCATAGTATATCGAGAACGACATGACCTGCATTTTATTTCTGCCCCTCAGGGTTACCAGGGCCAATCTACATATTCACTTCTATTTACTCCTAAGAAACCCAAAGAAACAAGCATTCAGTTACATGCTAAAAATTTTAGCGATGTGCCAAAATAAAAGTTTGTTTCCCAGTTGGAGGACTGCCCGCTGAAAGTAATAGTTAATGGTCATAGCACACTCTAAGGCTGAATATAGCGACAGTTCATCTAGGATTACTTTAGGAGTGATCACCATGCTACAGACCGCGTTTCGTTTTTCAAGATTACTTTAACCAAACCACTATAATCCAATAAACAGTTGCAGGATATTGTTCGCAAAAACCTGTTTCATAAAATACTACGCTTCATTTAAACTAAAGCATAGATGCTGCTTTTAAATCAAAATTAAAAAAACGCATAACAATACAGAATATCTGTGTGTGAGAGTATGTGCAAAATACTTAAAACATATTTATTTTATACAACACACTTATCTCCGTACAGAGTAAACAATAAAACATCGGGTAATCTTTACATCAAACAAAACAGACGGGTTCTCTAAAACAGCTCGAAAACAATAAGGAATCATGTATAATGGACTGGCACAAGTGTTAACGTATAAGAATCAGATGGACGCAAACATTATTTTGGTCGAAAACTCATTCACACTTAATTCTAAATTTCCGTAATACATGGCCGTGGACTTACAACACTGCAAATTTCCGTTGAATTTTGGCTAAAATCGCCAAGATTATCATATGGAAATAATATACTGGCTTATTATGATGATATTTGTAATATATGCAGAGAATCTCTCGTCATTATGCTATTTAAGCCCTCATTGACGATATTCTTACATGATTGAGATTGTGATTGACCACTTTTCCTGCAGGAATCGAAACTATTTCCGGTACTAGTGTCGTTATATCGAAGGCAAACAAACTCTGGAAGCGCTGAAAACAACTGTACGAATCAGTTGTCATGTTTAAGTGAGTCATGTATGAAACATCACTCCAGTTGTTGTTCGACGAGCAGCATTCGTTTTGCGTCCGTTTAGAAGAGCGAATTTGTTTAAATGTGAATCTTTTCGAAATAAAAAATTGAAACATGTCTCTAAAATCCGAAATCTTTTTTTAAAAGAGTTTAAAACCAAAAACAATATCATTTCAACTTTACCTGCCGAATCTGCTCACATCAAATTTCTCAATCTAACGCTTAACTTAAATTATTTCATAGATTAAGTTCGTTACATTCTCATAAGTTGTAAATTCAGATTCTACGCTGTCTTTCTCTGTTTTATTTGTGTTTATCATTATGTATTCACACACTTGTTATTCTAACCCATTCGCCACAGTGTAAAACAATTATTTGAAAAGGTAGAAAATGACTATTGTAAAATAACCTTCACGGTATAACTAGAACACCACGGCCTTTTCTCTAAATGTTAAAGAAATGAATTTCCTCATCACCACCACTCCAATACGGTTCTTAGCACTCAGCATGGTTTTAAGCCTCAGCTGCGGCATTAGAATTTTCAAAATATATAACGCATTTTATATTATATGGCAAATCCACGTACTTAACTCCTAGGTCGGCGAATTTCCGATTATCCTAAAAAATTGTTGGACGTCAATAGTAATTCAAAAAGCAGAAACGACAAAGAAACAACAAACAAGCTGCTAGGTTCGATATTTTTAATTCGGGCCTAGCGATAAGAGCTTGAATACGAAAAGATCCCCAAATCATCCGCATGTAACGTTGGGTAGGAGTAGGACCCAAACCTGCTAACTCTCATCTTTAGATCTACAAGCAAGCGCACTACCGACTGAGCTATCCATTCCCGACTTCACGCCAGTTGTAGGCTACTATGTTCTACATCTCTCCATCTTTCAATAAAACCAGACCACTGGCCTTTACATATACTACGTGCTTCATACGTATTCAAAATATTCTTATTTTATTTCATTAATAATCCACACGCGCAACCGGCACATAATTAGAAAGGGTCTTGGGGTGGGAGGCATGATTTTCGATTTCGATAAAGCCGCAGTGGAATCTGACCTTCCCGTACGACGTCCATGTTACGTCCGACATTTTACTTCGGCCCTAGCGATAGGATATTTAAGACGAGCAGGTATGAAAAGCAGCTGCCTGAAAAGTGGCGCAGCAATGGGATTCGAACCCATGACCGCACCACTTTGTATCCACGAGAAGGCCTCTACCAACTGAGCTATTCCTGTTCGCCATCAAAGCCGAGAAAGGCTGCTATGTTCGACTCAATCAAAAAAGCAGCAAGCAAAACCAGAAGTAAAATCCTCATGTCAAGCTATGTAATAAAGTACCATTTATAGTAGTCACCATAAGATTATAATGTAGAAACGAGCATAAAATGGCTGTGATTCTCATCATCGTGAACTTCAGCTTGGACGTCGCCAATTGTAGTAAAAGGCACTGCTATATGGCTATAGCTTTGCGGCAAAAAATAATAATTGGCTATGCTTCTTTCTACAAGACAGCGGATTTGGTACATAAATTACGTATTTTCGTTGAATTTACTGCACTATAAAGACCCAACGGTAGTTAATTCAAACGCTTCCAGTAAAATGATTCAATTGCATTAAAACCCAAGTTTGGAGACATTGAGCTATTAAAAATAAACACAAAAATCTTACGATACAAAATATTCAAATCTTTCCAATCAATTCATTTGCCTTGAATTCTTCCACTTATAGAATTTGAACTTTCCCTGCAATACTAGGTGCTGCGCATAGGCAGCTTGGTTGAGCGCCATTGTATTTTAAATCTAATAGCTAAAACCATAATAAAAGTTAGATCTAAGGGAACGGGTAACGAATAAACTCAATTAATACATATCAGTCATTCATATTTCGATTTATTTTTTGCAACCAAACATACGACAACAGCAAAATCGATTGATTCTGGTCCAGAAAATATTTTTACTCTATATTTCGTATGTGTGCCGGGACTTGCAGCGAAATTGCGCTTACGAACATTTGCATCTAGTCCAGCCATGCCGAAACAAAGCAAGGTTTGAGGGGGCTACCCCGCTCCCCCGCCGATGCCCTGGTCTGCCCCCTGAGGGTACCTCCCTATACCCATTTTCCTCGGTTCTCCGCAACACACCCAGCTTATCTGCGGCGCCCGGAAAACTTTAGCTATATTTGGTAACAATAGGTTGAAATGTAAGCATAATGGTGTTAAAATCGGCAAAATGGGTCGTCGACAGGGAAGGGGGTGTGGTGCAGTGGACGGAGATCGTCAGTTTTTCAGCAACATCTACCCCTGGGTCTCTACGTCCCTTAGGTGACCCCCACTGGAACCTCAGCACGTCAGCATGTATGACGTGGTCATAGAGGAACACAGTACTACAGTCCTCTGTTGTACCTGACTGTTCCATTAATTGGTCATGTCTAGATTCACAATACAAAGTTTCGAATCAGATAGTCAACAAAAGGACATGTTTTAGCTTAGTCAAATCCTGGATCAATAATCTGGCTATTTGTATGTTTTGCAGCGCTGACATTATATGTTTTAGCTGTATGTTTGTTCTTGCTTGTTTTTCAGCAGAACTGATAACATACGGCCAATAATGCTAGTAATAACAGTTAAAACATTTGTTTGCAAATGCTATAACTACACTGTACTTTAGATACTTCGAAAGTTTGTTAGTATAATTTGTTGCTTTCGATCTTAAAATTTTTTTAGATCCGAATGAGTCCCTCTGGGTCCTGATAGATCCTAAAACGGACCCTAACTGAAATTCTTTTTATGTCTTCATCAAGAAGTTAAAAAGATAGGGAAACACATTATTTATCAAACTAAATTTTTCTATTACAGAAAATGTCTGACATACATCAGCTAGTATTTCGCTAGTAATTACGCCATGCTTCGAGGCTTTCGATGGTGAAATCATAGATTACACTACACTGTAGAGATCTTAATATTGTATCGTGGTTGGAACAGTGTTAAAGCCCGCTGATCTGTAACAAGCTTTTTAGTGTGATTTTCCCTAAGTTTAGCGAATATTAGGTCTGAAATTCTGACAAAACGCAATTTTTGTCGAAAGACCGCTGCCTATTAGTTATTAAACCGTTGGCGGATTTTACCACCACCATGTCGAGACTCCACAATTAGCTGCTTGAGCCCCTCAAAAGTACCGAAAAGAGAATTATAATATTATAATTATGATATAATAATAATAATATTAAATAATATAATATTATTAAAGATATTATTAAATAATATAATATTATTATTATATTATAATTAATATAATAATAATATTAGAATTATAATATTATAATAATTAAAAAATAAGGCTACGGCCAATTTCAGATATAAAATTTACAGAAGCCTTTATTTCATCTTCCAGCGAGAAAAAGGCAAAAACTATTTTTTTTTAATTTAAAAATTACTCTTTCAAAATTATCAAAGTTTCATTGTTTATTGTTCACGCCGTAGGAAGCTAGCAATTCCGTATCGGAAGTATTACGGTGCAAGCACAACTGCTTTAATCATTTTCAACTCAATCCAAAACTTATAGAGCATTTCTAACTTTCTACGTACACCTATAACTTGAAACCACAAAATTTAAACCAATTTGGTTCGGAAATTTAGCAAATTTAGCTCCCAGCACAGTCCGGCTGGTTCTATAACATACCCAATGTAGTGTTTAAAAACAGTGAAGCTATAATATAATCATAGTATACTGGACAGTTCTAGTGTACGGCGCAGTGTGCTGCTATTCATCTCTTGATTTCAAGGAATAAATATGTAAAATATTATTTGAAACGTTGTGTTGGGTCGTTTCCATTATACCACTATAGCCTGACATTGGTCAATGTTCAACATACATGGTCAAAGTTTGATGCTATTCACCTCCGAAAATGTTCCCTAAGGGTATAGGGGCCATAGGGAGTAGTAGGGCATTCAGCCCACCCTTTAAGGATCGCCCTCCTGAACCATATTTATCGGCACCCCTCCCCTTGAATGCTCCGCAGAAAAGGCGCGGGGCGAAAATTTTTCGCAAAATTAATAAAAAGTGGGGTAAAATTGACAAAAATTGGATAACACTGGCATAAGTGTGCGCGGGAGAGGTCTACCCCATAGCCTCTGAGGAACTTTTCCCCGCCGACAGTCTGTCCCCCTAAGCCCACGACATCCACCCTACCGCAGGGTTCCAATATAAATGATTCATTTGAAAATTGGCGAATATATAAATATGCTTAGTAGATCACTTCTGCATCAGTGTATTGTTTATATGTTGTTCATGCCACTATAATACCTCTATATTAATTATGTAGTTTTATATATAATTATTTTATTGAAAACTTGGGCCACACATGCCAAGCGGACTACTTATTAGTGTATTGGTTAAGGACTTAGTCATAGGTGTTAGGCACTGTATCTTTTTTTACACTGATGTAGAAGTTTCATATATAACTAGTTTCATTTGAAACTTTTGGTTACAATAACACGGCTAGTCTAACGCCCTTATTAGTGCATTGGTTAAGGACTTAGTCTTAGGGGTTAGGCAGTGTACCTTTGACACCTATGCAGTAGTTCCAAATATATAACTAATTTCATTTGAAACTTTGGGCTACAATAACACGGCTAAGTGTAACGACCTCGATCAGTGCATTGGTTAAGGACTTAGTCTTAGGGGTTAGGCAGTATACCTTTGACACCTAATGCAGTAGTTCCATATATAACTAATTTCATTTGAAACTTTGGGCTACAATAACACGGCTAAGTGTAACGACCTCGATCAGTGCATTGGTTAAGGACTTTAGTCTTAGGGGTTAGACAGTGTACCTTTGACACCTAATGCAGTAGTTCCATATATATAACGAATTTCATTTGAAACTTTGGGCTACAATAACACGGCTAAGTCTAACGACCTCGATCAGTGCATTGGTTAAGGACTTAGTCTTAGGGGTTAGGCAGTATACCTTTGACACCTATGCAGTAGTTCCATATATATAACTAATTTCATTTGAAACTTTGGGCTACAATAACACGGCTAAGTGTAACGACCTCGATCAGTGCATTGGTTAAGGACTTAGTCTTAGGGGTTAGGCAGTATACCTTTGACACCTAATGCAGTAGTTCCATATATATAACTAATTTCATTTGAAACTTTGGGCTACAATAACACGGCTAAGTGTAACGACCTCGATCAGTGCATTGGTTAAGGACTTAGTCATAGGTGTTAGGCAGTGTACCTTTGACACCTAATGCAGTAGTTCCATATATATAACGAATTTCATTTGAAACTTTGGGCTACAATAACACGGCTAAGTGTAACGACCTCGATCAGTGCATTGGTTAAGGACTTAGTCTTAGGGGTTAGGCAGTATACCTTTGACACCTAATGCAGTAGTTCCATATATATAACTAATTTCATTTGAAACTTTGGGCTACAATAACACGGCTAAGTGTAACGACCTCGATCAGTGCATTGGTTAAGGACTTAGTCATAGGTGTTAGGCAGTGTACCTTTGACACCTATGCAGAAGTTTCATATATATAACTAATTTCATTTGAAACTTTGGGCTACAATAACACGGCTAAGTGTAACGACCTCGATCAGTGCATTGGTTAAGGACTTAGTCATAGGTGTTAGGCAGTGTACCTTTGACACCTAATGCAGTAGTTCCAAATATATAACTAATTTCATTTGAAACTTTGGGCTACAATAACACGGCTAAGTGTAACGACCTCGATCAGTGCATTGGTTAAGGACTTAGTCATAGGTGTTAGGCAGTGTACCTTTGACACCTATGCAGAAGTTTCATATATATAACTAATTTCATTTGAAACTTTGGGCTACAATAACACGGCTAAGTGTAACGACCTCGATCAGTGCATTGGTTAAGGACTTAGTCTTAGGGGTTAGGCAGTGTACCTTTGACACCTAATGCAGTAGTTCCAAATATATAACTAATTTCATTTGAAACTTTGGGCTACAATAACACGGCTAAGTGTAACGACCTCGATCAGTGCATTGGTTAAGGACTTAGTCTTAGGGGTTAGGCAGTATACCTTTGACACCTAATGCAGTAGTTCCATATATATAACTAATTTCATTTGAAACTTTGGGCTACAATAACACGGCTAAGTGTAACGACCTCGATCAGTGCATTGGTTAAGGACTTAGTCATAGGTGTTAGGCAGTGTACCTTTGACACCTATGCAGAAGTTTCATATATATAACTAATTTCATTTGAAACTTTGGGCTACAATAACACGGCTAAGTGTAACGACCTCGATCAGTGCATTGGTTAAGGACTTAGTCTTAGGGGTTAGGCAGTATACCTTTGACACCTAATGCAGTAGTTCCATATATATAACTAATTTCATTTGAAACTTTGGGCTACAATAACACGGCTAAGTGTAACGACCTCGATCAGTGCATTGGTTAAGGACTTTAGTCTTAGGGGTTAGACAGTGTACCTTTGACACCTAATGCAGTAGTTCCATATATATAACGAATTTCATTTGAAACTTTGGGCTACAGTAACACGGCTAAGTCTATCGACCTCGATCAGTGCATTGGTTAATGACTTAGTCTTACGGGTTAGGCAATCATTTCACATGAACGCCCATAACACTTAAGCAAATCAACGGATTTTTTTTATTTTGATGTCGATAGCGCGCTTCGGCCCAAAAATCGAAAAAATACTTGTCGCTTTATACGTCATGCCCCCATGTATAGGTTTGAGCGTAACAGAGCTGAATCTTGGGGCTTCAGTTCATTATATTATTAGTGCAAAACAACATCACCGATACTTAAAGTTTACGATTGTTAGGAGTGACAGATTGATACGATTAGACCAAATTTTTTCACTACACAGCTGCACATTATCTAGAATTTTAGATATAAAAATGCAAGTATTTAGTTTAGTGTATTGCGTCATTGGTTTTCTGACGATTGGGTATCGGGGCTATGCTAGCCCGGAGGAAGGAACACAGCATTGTGTTCAAACTTCTCTGGGTGAGATTTGCGGTGAGCGGTTGACTGTCCATCTTAAGGATACCCAAGAAGACGTTGTAGTGAATAGGTATCAGGGTGTACCGTACGCACAGCCACCCGTTGGACAGCGACGATTTCAGCCTCCGCAACCAGTTGAAAAGTACGCCAAAACTGTTGAAGCAACAAAGTAAGTTTGAAAACAAATTTAATTTGCCGCTCAAAGGTATACATTCTGAGTTCCTGCTTATAATTAAAAGAATGAAAAGTAAACATCTGAATGTTTGGCATCGAACCATTTTGCGCTGGACATTATGACATTTTAAAGCCATTATCATCGTCATACATCTCGCTAAAATTATACGCTTCATATTTGTCAAAATCATATTTACACGACCAAAGTATATAGCTTGCCTTTGAAATAGCACCTATTGCGATGGCAGCGCGTGGGAGAATGTGTCAAGTTATTTCCGCATACAACGCATTCTCAGAAGTGGCGGAGTGTTTCTTTTACCAATAGATGTGTTGCAGGCACCGATCTTAATGACTACAGATGTGATTATCATACTACAATGTGTTCTAAGTAAGTAATAGCCTGACTTTTTCCAATTTTTGAAACACTGAGGACCCGAAATAAAGCGCCGTCGGTGTGAAAAAGGGTCTTATTCTCAGTACAATGCCTACCCTATACACTCACACTAAAAACAGTAATCGCCACATTGATACCTATACGCCGTGAATTAGTGTATTCAAGCGTCCACTTATTCTCGACCACTATGTGTCATTGACATCTTTAGGCAAGACTGAGTGAGGTGTTCTTGCGCAAGTAATTGCATGAGCTAGAATCATTCCGCTCAGACGATCCGTAACACTGAAGATGCGTTTAGCTTGAGCTGTGTTAATTTAACAATCTAGTAGCCAAATCGATCTAACTTAGGTGCCCAAGGTTCGTCGGCATAGGGTGAATAATCTTGGCGTGGCTGAGGGGATATTGCGGGTGTTGGTAACCAAAAATTTCTTTAGTCTCCCGAATTTTTTCTCGTAATCATCCCCATTTTTCTTAATGTTTTCTTAAAACATTTGTAATTTTGCAAAAAATCGTAAACTTTACCGTTCCCCTGGCACACTGGACTTGCGGAGGTGTACGGATCCTCAGGGATGGAGAGGGAAAATATAGCTTAGAGGTGCGGCCGTTAGGAGAGTAGCCCCCTACCGCGTTGCATGGGCAGCAAAGTCTTAAAAATAAGTTGTAGAAGTTGCTATTCTGAAATCTTGAAAGTTCGGAAATATTTTACAAGCAGTGCCTTTGAAATGTCTCAAGCTTTTTGATAACTCGGTATGAGATTTTAAATATTTTCGATTTTCCACCGTATTATTTGGTTCAAAAGCGCCAGGCTTTATCAGATATCGCTCAAAATATTGGCTGCATCTAAGAGAATCAGGAAACCACAGTAGATAATATTTTCAGAGTCTAAGATTCAGAATGACAGAGCCATGTTACGTGGTTTTAGTGGTATATGAGTTTAGGTTAATTTGGAGAATGGCCGAATATCTATGTAATATATATGTTAGCTCGATATCCTGTATGCCAAGTTTAAAAATTCTTTACAATAGCGGTAAAATTGAACTAAAACTTAAATTCCTGAAAAATTCCTATAGCAGTACGCGCTGACCATTACGCGTTAGAAATTGTGAAATCATTACAATTTGATATTAGATCATTATGCCGAGGAAGCAGCGGTGTACCGTCAAGATGCACAAGTCTGCGGGGTTCTTCAAATCTTTCATTTGACGTAACTGGATGCCTTGGAGAAGTCATGATCCCGATGTCTGAAGACTGCCTATTTTTAAACATTTGGGCACCTGCGTCGTCAACTCTTGATAAACCTGTGCCGGTGCTGTTCTGGATCCACGGAGGAGGGTATTTTATGGGCTCTGGTAATTTACCCGCATTCTTTCGGTCTGAAGGGTTTGCCGCTGCTGGTAATGTTGTCATCGTAACCATCAACTACCGTCTAGGCTTTCTTGGATTCGGCTATTTGGGAAACGACGATATTCCTGGAAACGCTGGATTGCTTGACCAACAAATGGCTCTAGAATGGGTAAACAAGTATATTAGTGCTTTTGGTGGTGATCCTGAACGAATAACGATATTCGGAGAGAGTGCCGGTAAGTATATTACTTTCTTGGAGGTGCTCCCGAACGAATAACGATATTCCGAGATAGTGCCGGTAAGTATATTACTTTCTTGGAGGTGGTCCCGAGCGAATAACGATATCGGAGAGATTGCCGGTATTAGTGTCTTTGTAAGTGATCCCGAACAAATAACGATACTCCACGAGAGTGCCGGTTCGAACAGAATGTTGGTATTATATAAATACGAAATTTACAAACAAAATTCAAGCAATGAAATATCGGAGTTTGAAACTTGAAATTTTGATCAATAGGTAGAGTGTGAAATGTGATGCTTTAAAGTTTGAAACAAAGTAATTTTTTGTTCGTACATCTTAATTTCAAAATCAGATTAAACGGATCTTTTCAGTTAACCTCCCGCCCCAACTCTAAATTGGCCAATTTTGTAGATACAGCGGTAATTTTAGTATCATTCGACTGAGAGTGGCGAGATGGTTCGAAGAATGGCCATTTCAGCCATTTTTATCGATTTTTATCGATTTCTTTGGGTTTCCTTGGTACCCAAAATTTTCAAAAAAATATTTTTATTCTTGATAAATTTAAAATTTAATACATCATTGGACTCGCATTGACGAGTCAAGTGTAATATTGGTAAGATCAATGCAATCCGTCATGGCTTAATGACTTAGGATTAGACAAAGGCTTCCGCTTATGATTTTACAAAAATGGCAATAACTCCTGAATCAATTAATCGATTAATGTGATTTTTGCGACTCAGCTCGTCAATGCTGTTCGAATAATATTAAAATAATAGATTTATCGAGTTATTTTGATTCGAGACCACTGGGAACCCAAATAATCGAAAAAAAATTTGTCACAACTTTTCTGAGCCACCTTGTCGAGCTGATACGAATGGTACTAAAATTACCAATGTATTAACCAACTTCGAGCTTCAGGGCTAACTGAAAAAACTCGATCAAACTTTTACCAATTTATATTATGACTATTTTTTAGGTTATAATACAGGTTGAAATCATATCATGAAATATTAGACACATAAACAATAGTATATTCAAATACATATAAACTTCGCACGTCTTCTAGTGTCTGTTATGTGAACTAGTACCTAACAATATGTTAACTAGATGCTACGTTGGGACAGATGGGCTGAAAGCCGCACTATCGTTGAAAAATATAGTGTGGTAACAATGAAATTATGTACTTGTCACTGGTTAAATAAATAAGCTATAAGTTAAACGACTAGAGATTACAGAATTGACAATTTCGTATACTTATTTATCACTTTTAACAAACACTGCAAACCAAAACGGCATTATTCAATGATTGCCGATATGTAAGGTTGTCAAACCCATTTGTTCATATATAAATACAATCCTCTAAATTAACTGAGAACGTCTATAACCCATGAAACATTATGAAAACAACATTTTGTTTTTGTGTCTTACATTCTCGAATCGATTGATTGTACAAAAATCACTTGTCGACAGTCAGGCAATTATGGTTTAACAGAAAAGGCATATGATTCATTTTATTCAATCACATTTGCGCAGCATACTGTGTTATACTGTATTGCTTTACCAACGTTTCCTAAGCACCACCAGAATCCTTATATGTATGTCCTGGATATTCCGAGCCGGTCTGGTTTTGATTTTAACTCATTCTGCGTCTTTCGACGTCTAGGAAGCTATAACGATAATCATTTTTAATACATAAATCATCGTTTACGAATGGAAATTATACCAGTGTTTATTATATTAATAAAAGAACTAGCTATGTAATTAATTTAGATATGATTATCTAGTTGAACAAAATTATAAATTCGAAATTACATTTTAATAAATTTTTTAATATTAGCAAATATTATATATTGGCTTCGATTTTGCTTGAAGGGTGTCAACATAAATATGATTTGACTAAAAGATATTCATTTTATTTCTTTCGGAAAAGGGAGTTATGTAATTTTCGTAATTACTAATGTGTAGGGACCTACGGTGTACACCCAACGGTTATGAATGCTAAGTTACTGGCATCCTACGCGGAAGACTTATACAGGCATGCGTATATGTTTGTTCTTGTTTTGGCTCAGGAACTGTGATCAAACCTAGTTTTTGTTGAAATTACAAACATCAACTGTAAAATTGTCAAAATTGTTGCCAATTGTATAAATTTCTATAAATCTACTTCTGGTTAAATGTCTATTTTGAACAAACACCCATTTTTGCTTATTAGAGTCTCGGATATTTTAAAATTTCTAACAATTAGCTAGGTTAACATCAATAAATATACAAGATAACCACAATTTCGTCATCATAAGTAATTAATTTTTGTTCAGCCATTTTGAATATATGGGTATTTTAACACAGCACTTAATTGAACTATGACAATGAAAGTGCCCGCTGGCTGCATACAGCAGTGCGACGTAGGTGTACGTGGTACGTGGTGTACGGCAGTACGTGGTCTAGAGTGTTATCGGTAGCCACATGAGGCGTACTCACAATAGGACATTTTACCACGTGTGCTTGTGCAAGTGAATATGCCGAATCAGGAGTGATAGAAGAGAAATCATCCGTCCCTGGGGTCCAACAGTCCACCTTACCATAGATAGTCCCACGATCTACCAACTTTGCCACTGGGTGGACATCCGCATTTATGTATAGTAACCATACATATAGTGATATGCCTCATGTTTAGGAGGTGGCAGTGTGTCCGCACACCTTGGATCGGCAAACAGTCTTCCGTTGTTTCAGTCGGCAGTGGTAATGAGTGGCACAATAGAGAGCGTTTGGAGCTATACAACAGCCGATAAGGCTATAAAGAATACCTACGACTTTGCGGAATATTTGGATTGTCCGAAATCAGAATTGATATCCGATAAATCGGTGTATGATTGCCTATTTTCCAAAGATGCACTCCGTTTAACTGAAAGTATCAGCGCTTCACTACTTGTGCCATTTGCAACGCCAATTCAAGGTCCTTCGGACCCGTTTTTCAAAGGAAGGTCTGCGCTTGAAAATATGGAAGCTTCCAAAGCAAGTCTAGCATCAAAGGTTATTGTTCTTGGTACTACAGCTCGCGAAAGCGCCGCTATGCTTCCAATACTGCATCCGTTTACGTACAGCTATGATAACGTGAAAGACTGGCATGTTTCAAAGGCAGATTTTCGTTCGACCGTGGAAGGATCGTTGAAAACGGCAGGTGTAGATTCACAGATAATCCCAAATGTTCTCAAAGAATACGGGCATCCATCGAAGCATGGCACGACGAATATTGAGCGCCTTCTCTCTGTCTATTCAGACTTGATGTTTGTTTGCCCTGTCCTGAAACTAGCAGGGATTTTAGAGAATTTGTCAGGGGAAGGTAATGTCTACGTCTACCAATACAACCATACAAACACGAAAAGTCATTTTGATTCCGCTATGGGTCCGGCACACACAGCCGAGTTGAATCCGCTGTTTGCTTATCCTCTTATCGAAGACGGTTGGACGAAAGAAGAACAAGTGATGAGCCGCCGAATGATTGAATATTGGACTAATTTGGGCAAAATTGGGTAAGTATAAATCTAAGGGATTAAAACCTCTTGAACCCTGAGCCCATTGAAAACCTTAAAACCTCGTCGACAATAAATCCATCGAAAACAACTGACAACGCATCAAGTATTTGTGGTGATCCTTAGATAACATAACCATCGTATTCAGTATACCACGAAACATATATACAAAATTCTTGATGACGTGTATGCAATACATAACTAAACAACTGAAGGAAGAGTATATTCTGGAAATCGAGTTGATTGATCCTAAGCCCATTGAAAACACATGAAAAGACATGAAATATGCACGCTGAACTCTGGATAATTAAATTTTTGTATTCAGCAAACTAAAAAACCTCTATATCGACTATTTTTTGATGCCATGTGTCAAACTACTGAAGACCGACTATATTATGAAAATCGGGTTCATTAATCCTAAACCCAATGAAAACGTCTAAAAAGCATAAGATATTTGTGCTGGTCCCTAGATAACCAAACCATCATATTCAACGTATAAAACCCATATGGAATACCTATATAAACTATACCTTATGTTCTGTACGCAATACGTAACCAAACACCTGAAGACTTCCTACAAAAAAGTCGTAACAGCAAAGATGTAGATCTCGATGAGCTGATTTTCTATTTTTGAGACCATTTTTCGATGCGAAGACTCTGTCCGTATGGCCAGATTTGGTAAAGAACCCTTAAAACCAGTTTTTGGCATTTTGACTCGGAAGATAGGGTAGGAGCTGTTCGCGTTCAAGCAAAGGGTGCATCGTCATCACTTTTGCTATTAAATAAAAAGTTGTCGAAATCCGTCCATCCGAAAATGAGTTATGAATGACAGCGACAGACAAAAAAAGAAATTTTCACAATTTTCCCCCTAGCGCCCTCAGTGGAAACTCCGCTCGTTTCGCTCGCTTCATTTCAATAAACCGTCATCAGCAGATTGTAAAAAAATATCAATTATACCACGGTTTTAGTAAATAAAAATGACAATTTTTACAGGAACTACAATCCACGCCCAGCTGTTGTAGGAAACGCCTGTGACGAGTTAAGCATCCAGCTGTTGTAGGATCAGCTGTTTTAAATGCCTAACATCAAGTTAAACATCAAGTTGTTGTAGGACAGGCATATTATGACTTAAACACCCAGCTGTTATAGGAAATGCGCATCATGAGTTAAACATCTAGCTGTTGTAGGAAACCCCTACCAAGAGGTAAACATCCAACTGTTGTAGGATCAGCTGTTGTAAATGCCTATCGTAAGTTAAACATCAAGTTGTTGACACGCATATTATGAGTTAAACACCCAGCTGTTGTTGGAAACGCCTATGATAAGTTAAACACCCTGTTGTTGCTGGAAACACATATCATTGAGTTACAGTTTTGTGAGAAACGCCTATCACGAATTAAACATCAAGCTATTGTAGGAAACATCTATCATGAGTTAAACATCCAGCTGTTGTAGGAAACGCCTATCATGGGTTAAACATCCAGCTGTTATAGAATCAGCTGTTGTAGTAAATGCTTATCATGAGTTGAACATCCAGCAGTTGTAGGAAACGCCAATCATTAGTTAAACATCCAGCAGTTGTAGGAAACGCCTATCATTAGTTAAACATACATCAGTTGTAGGAAACGCCTATCATGAGTTAAACATACAGCAGTTGTAGGAAACGCCTATCATGAGTTAAACATACAGCAGTTGTACGAAACGCCTATCATGAGTTAAACATACAGCAGTTGTAGGAAACGCCAATCATTAGTTAAACATCCAGCAGTTGTAGGAAACGCCTATCATTAGTTAAACATACATCAGCTGTAGGAAACGCCTATCATGAGTTAAACATACAGCAGTTGTAGGAAACGCCTATGATGAGTTAAACATACAGCAGTTTTACGAAACGCCTATCATGAGTTAAACATACAGCAGTTGTAGGAAACGCATATAATGAAGTAAACACCCAGCAGTTGTAGGAAACACCTATCATGAGTTAAACATTCAGTTGTTGAAGGTATTACATATCATGGGTTAAACATCCAGCAGCGTTGTAGAACTTACACAATAATACGCCTCTATAGGTCACCCGTAATTTTTGTCACAATCTTAAGTCTTTCACTTTTCACTGACATTGCATCAATAGTTCTTGCCAATTAAGAAACGCATAATGATACCAGAAGATTAGCTAAGTCTAAATAGATAAATTCAAGCTAACGTTACAAATATATAAGTATTGTGGGTTCAATTTTTAGTCTCGTACGTTGTAGTTGAAGCGCTATTCAAAACAGCGATTCAACTACAGTATGAGACTGGGTGTAGGTACCATTTACTGATGCTGCAATGTGCAATGGATGGCCAGCAGGATTCGTAAATAGTTTCTTAACATCCGATCAACTATAAACTACTAGTCTTGTGTTAGGGATTCAGTTTGCTGTTGCCGCACATCACTTTTTTGTCACAAATTTACGACATATTTAATTCTTATAACCAGTTTTGATCTCCAAACCTAAATGTTGGAAGCTCATTGGTGTTCGTAAAACGTTTAGCAAGATTAATAAAATTTAGCCTGCCGAAAAACTATAGTAAAAAACGTAAAAATGTTGAAATCGAGTCGAATTTCGTGACGAAGAGGCGTATGAAACACCAGGTGAACTGCGTAAGAAAAGACGTATATACAAATTGTTTCGGGCGTCAATTTTCTATAAGTGTCTCTCCCATATGCAGTCTTAGCTAGAGGCCTGTTATTTTATGATTTGCATAAATCGCGAGCAGTACAAACATTTTTGACTAATTTCTTCAGAAAAACCAGCCATAGTCTTTTGTAAATCTCCATTCAAAGCTTATTCTCCTGCAATACAGTTTTGTTCCTGTGCATTTTTAGTTTTTAGCTGTATGTGCAAGTGTTTAAAGGCTCTGTTTTGCTATTTTGACTCTTGACTAGCTTGGATGGTTTACTGCTATAAAGTTATTTATATTTATTAGAAAACCGACGCCAGATAATGCCGTTTGGCCACCATATAAGCCATCGACTGCTCCGATGATTGTACTTACTGCCAGCGAACCAAACGTCGTATCAGCTGCGGAAAAGCTTGCGACATGTGCCGTATGGGAGCCATCGCAACAAAGTCAGCATGAAAAACGCACTGAGTTATAACACTAACAGTCGTGAACCATAGTAAACGTGAAATCGTTGCATCGTGACTTGAAACATTAAAATTTGGATATTATGCGAAAAAATCTTGACATGTTTTATGCGTAGCTTTTATTTGAAATTGAAGTAGTTTTAATAAGCCATTTACATGTGCAGTCAATCGTGACATCCCTAAATACAAAGTAATAAAGCGTTACGTTAACTTATGTTGCATGAATTGTCAGCTTGTAGTTTTTCTTTATTGATCAGAGCCCTTGAGAACATTCTTAACTTTTTCCCGCATATACATATGTACAACGTTAAACAATCTTGCCGTAGTGCAGGATTGAACCTGAATCGTGTGGCTGCTGGCACGCTAGCTACTATCGCAAACGCTATTTAGGAGCAGTTGCTCGATTCCTTAAGGAACCTCGCAAAGCGAGCAAACAACAGCGCTAGTTTTATCACATCGTTTAAAAGCGTACGCTGTATTAAACGTGCGAGTCTGTGCGGGAAACGATTAAGCATTTTAGATAGATAATTCGGAAGTCTAACTGAAAACTAACATAAATGAAAACCGTGTGAGGCCCAAAAAATTCTAAATCCGAAACTTGTGGAATTTAGATTTTTAACTCCGGTCAGACCAAGGATTCTCGACATCTGTATATGGCAATATTTTGACTGTAATAAGCGGCACCGTATCGTAAATTTGCTTAAAGTTTTTAGAAAAACGGGCGAAAAACATAAATTATACAATTTTAAATGGAAATGTTTTGGGTTTCTTTTTAACTGGTAACCCGGGTCCTTTTTTTAAGACTAGATGCTGCGCGGAGACCGTTCGGTTGGTAGCATTAATCTAATTTTCCTTAGTAAAAATTACATTAATACTTTTATGGAAACATGAACGAAATTATCGAGCAGCATTGATGACGCCAATAATATCATTCTACATCATGTACCAAACATTAACTAATGCTTATACACTGTTAAAATATGAGCAAAATCGGATTGGTTTTAATAGGTTATATTTTGTAACAAAGTTGTGCTTTTAGACTACGCCTCCAGCTCAAAAACTGTTAGTTTTGAAGAAACGCCGTTAATTTTGGCATAACTGGACTCAGTTTGTCGACGCGGTTAAAAATCACCATTAGAACTATATTTGTGACAGCAAATTATTCGATTTTTAAACCATTCGATGAGCTCGGTCGAATGGTGTCAAAGTCAACTGACTTCTTGGGATCACAGGTTAGACAAGACTTTGGATTTTACTTAAATGGACGTAGCTGCTTAACCAATGAATAAATTGCAATGATTTTGACAACTTTCGTCTGCATCGTCAGTGCGATTTGAATGGTATATTAAACTTATATATCTACTAAACGTAGATCGGGCTGGCCGCTGTACCGAGAAACTCCACCAAAATTAGCTAAGATTTTACACTAAAGTGAAAATCTACCCTGTCATAACCTCAAACGAGCGTTTACTTTAGCCTTACTACTTCCACATGCGAGTCACCAAAGGCCAGATATATCGTTAAAATTTGAGCTGAATTGGTTTACTTATAATTTATCTCCAAACAATAATCGCAATATTAGCCTGAAGTATGGCAATGTTTGATCCCTGCTCCCTAAGCAGACGGAGGTAAATGCATACCTTTGTAGTCGCAGGTGCATAAGTTTAAACGCACCAAACAGGAATATGTTCAGCAAAATACCCCGATCAGTTGTTCAATTATTATAGTCGCAATAAAATTTCAAAATTATCGTAGTTATATAATTTATATATTGGAAGCACTAGCTATGTAATCTTTTTTGTTATTTTTTATTAAAAAATCGAAATTTTTATTTTTGATTTGGAACATGTTCTGGTGTACCTTATTCCGCATGAAAACCTATCAGAATCTATGCATGATTGCTGGGTGACGCGTACCCTTGCATGCGACATGACAAAAACAAAGTTGAAATCTATTTTTTCAGAATTAATGTCTGCCATTCCTAGCGTAAACTCAACGGTATTGAATTTTTATGGAGCGCCTCGCCTAGAACCACATTAAGTGAACCAACGCCAAAAACGTGTTCCAAAATCCCATAATGGCTCAGCATTTGCACATATCAAAATCACTTATTATTATAAGTAAATACACTGGATTGAATTTTATTCCGCTCGGCTAAGCTATATTGTGCACGAATTTGAGACGAAACTTGTTTAAGACCCACTTGTAGAAATCAAGTGAAGGATATTTGATCAAATTATGAATAGATAACATTTAGTAGTGTAGTTGATTATGTACAACAGTTGGAGGCTACTGGACGGGTTTTCTTTGTTTAGCTTCGACACCACTTCTGCAGTATTTATGTCCAATAGAATAGTTTTCTTCAACGCTGTGAGCTAGGCGCACACTAATTTTTCTTGGTACTGCTCGAGGTAACATTGATTTTTAGCCCAAACATCGTTTCATATAATTAAGCTATCGAAAATTCCGACCCGTAACTCGGAAATTTCTATCGACCAAGTTTAGGCTATTTATTTTTTAAACCTAAAATGTACAGTTAAACTACAACAAAGTTAACTCCGTTGACATATTTTTTAATTTAGTCATGTCGAAATTTATTCCGTTGGCTTTTATATGTTCCTTGTCTAGGCCGGTGCCGTGAACATATTATTTTATTCGAAATTTATTCCGTTGGCTTTTATATGTTCCTTGTCTAGGCCGGTGCCGTGAACATATTATTTTATTCGAAATTTATTCCGTTGGCTTTTATATGTTCCTTGTCTAGGCCGGTACCGTGAACATATTATTTTATTCGAAATTTATTCCGCTGGCTTTTATATGTTCCTTGTCTAGGCCGGTGCCGTGAACATATTATTTTATTCGAAATTTATTCCATTGGCTTTTATATGTTCCTTGTCTAGGCCGGTGCCGTGAACATATTATTTTATTCGAAATTTATTCCGTTGGCTTTTATATGTTCCTTGTCTAGGCCGGTGCCGTGAACATATTATTTTATTCGAAATTTATTCCATTGGCTTTTATATGTTCCTTGTCTAGGCCGGTACCGTGAACATATTATTTTATTCGAAATTTATTCCGTAGGCTTTTATATGTTCCTTGTCTAGGCCGGTGCCGTGAACATATTATTTTATTCGAAATTTATTCCGTTGGCTTTTATATGTTCCTTGTCTAGGCCGGTGCCGTGAACATATTATTTTATTCGAAATTTATTCCGTTGGCTTTTATATGTTCCTTGTCTAGGCCGCTACCGTGAACATATTATCATATTCGCAATTTATTCCGCCGGCTTGTACATGTTCCTTGTCTAGGCCGGTGCCGTGAACATATTATTTTATTCGAACTTTATTCCGTTGGCTTTTATATGGTCCTTGTCTAGGCCGGTGCCGTGAACATATTATTTCCTCGAAATTTATTCCATTGGCTTTTATATGTTCCTTGTCTAGGCCGGTACCGTGAACATATTATTTTATTCGAAATTTATTCCGTTGGCTTTTATATGTTCCTTGTCTAGGCCGGTGCCGTGAACATATTATTTTATTCGAAATTTATTCCGTTGGCTTTTATATGTTCCTTGTCTAGGCCGGTGCCGTGAACATATTATTTTATTCGAAATTTATTCCGTTGGCTTTTATATGTTCCTTGTCTAGGCCGGTGCCGTGAACATATTATTTTATTCGAAATTTATTCCGTTGGCTTTTATATGTTCCTTGTCTAGGCCGGTGCCGTGAACATATTATTTTATTCGAAATTTATTCCATTGGCTTTTATATGTTCCTTGTCTAGGCCGGTACCGTGAACATATTATTTTATTCGAAATTTATTCCGTTGGCTTTTATATGTTTCTTGTCTAGGCCGGTGCCGTGAACATATTATTTTATTCGAAATTTATTCCGTTGGCTTTTATATGTTCCTTGTCTAGGCCGGTGCCGTGAACATATTATTTTATTCGAAATTTATTCCGTTGGCTTTTATATGTTCCTTGTCTAGGCCGGTGCCGTGAACATATTATTGCGTCTCAACAGTTAATCTCAACAAGGCGTTTTAGCTTTTAAATCGTGTTACATTGCAAAGTTACGTTAATTGAATTCCCTACAGCGTTGTTTAAAAATGTAGCTTTATGACCTGGTATAATGTATTGAGCAATCATCTATATTTATAACCATGAATGCAACGCCGTAATGTTGCAAGGTCCAGGGAAGCTATCCGTGATAATAGTTTCATTAAATCAGAAACATTTCCATTAAAACCAGTTCAGAAAAAATTGGAAAAGATGCGATTATATACGACTATTAAAAATTCTATTATAAAATTTATTCACAAACCACAAGTAAGCCAGAAGCTTACCGTTGCGGCACAGATGTAGGGCTGTATGTCATGCGTTATCAGTTCTTCTCTACATCAATAGTAATACAGTTAAAAACATAACGCAGATCAGACAGTCGAAATTTCATTATTGACAAAAGTATAAATGAGGTGACCGATGTTACGTTACGGAATTTCGTTAGAAGGCAAGCTTGAACTATCTTCAAGAGCACAACACAAAGAGAATAGCACCAAGGCCTCAGAAGTTATGCGCCGACGACGTTGGGAAGAAGTATTTTCGTAAATAGTTTAACACATTTCTTGGAACACAGTCCATGACTACGTTGCTGAGAACGTAGATAAGTTGTGTGTGTATATACTCTGATTTACAAACATTACGAACTTTTACACTGGCTTGTGCTTGACGCAATTTATATTAGTCGTGAATAGTATATATTTGAAATTAATGATAAAGCGGAAGCATCTTCAAGTTCGCTAATGTCGACGAAAGTATTGATTGTGCAAGGCGTGTCCTACTGGAGGCTAAATACGATCATTATGTTAATAGATCCTCGGGGGGAGCTGGTGGTGACAAAAAGTTGACGGCCTCTCACCGTCTTGCCCTCATTTTGGCCAATTACATCCTAATTTTTGCCAATGTTTTGCCAATTTCGCCCTATTTTTGCAGCAAAGGTCGCGTCGCGGAGGGAGTGGGGGTGCGGAGCCACGGTGTAGGCTGGTACTTTCAGTGGGGTATGTCAGGGCTTCTGGGAGTTCGAGGTTTCGGAGGAGGGGTGGTCCGAGGACTCGTGGGGGGCGGGGGTGGTAGTAGCCATCCTGAACCCCTGCGATTTATGATGTACCACGAACATAAGACTATAAAATACGCTATACATACGCCATATTTTACATTCTACTCACATGCAACATTACTGAGCATACCATCATGTCATACATACAGCGTCATATGACGATCCAATGTATTATGTGTAATATGTGTCATCCGCGAGTCTAATGAGTTGAAACCGCGCAACGTCAATCGTGTGATGGTAAATTGTTTTATTACGGTGGAGGTACGCTATCCTCTCAACCCTAATTACTAAAAAATAGCATTACCGGCAATTTTGTGTTGCTAAACATGATTCTGATGATCATTTTGACGCTGGACCGACAAATCAACCAGTATGACATATTAGGTTTCATCCACGCCTTGTATAATCAATGCAACGACGTACGTTGCATGGTTACGATGGCGTTGTGGCTATTAGGCGGCTTATCAAATGAGGAGTCGGGGTTTAAGTCAAGGGGTGAACGCACATCATTAACCTGGTCTTTGTTTATTTCCGAATTTGAAAAAATCAAGAACGTTGGAGATTGTATGAAATTTTTTAATTTGAATTTGAGACAAAGCAACAATACGGAAGGTAATTTGAAAAACTCAAAAACGTCGTTTGACCAGACTTTCCAATTAGATATTATGTTTAGCCAATAATGCTGTGCTGGTGATACCGACCGAAATTGTGAAATTGACATTGTATTATGACTTTGACATAATATTGTAATTTGTTCATAGCTCCGGTAACCTGCTCATACACATATATGCATTTTAATTCTAAAAGTTTGTCCTAAACTATTTGTCATTATTAATAGCATCAAATTTCGATCCATAATTTATATCATAATTTCTTGCAGACAATCTATTTTTAGATGTTACATATATACTAGTGAAGCTCGCTTGCGAGCCAGAATTCGAGTGGTGAGAGTAATCTCCCGAAGCAGAAGTGTGAAAAATATTTGCCACACAATATTTTTGACACTCGCAATGAGCTTGTTTGGCCAAGAAAACCCCGCACCCGACACTAAAACCAACAATAAACACACATTCAGGTGCTTTTCCCACAACTTCTCACCAAAAATTTAGAAAACTTCATTTTTATGCCAATTATGAACCAGAAGTGTAAAAAAATTTGCCCAACAATATTTTTAACACTTGCAATGAGCTTATCTGCCCAGAAAACCCCATATAAGACACTCAAAGCAACAAAAACACACATTTAGATGCATTTCCCACGACTTTTCATCAAGTATGAGATTTGGCGCCAACGATAAGCTTATAGACTCCAGATTGTGAAGTAGTTCAAAATCTTGTTATATATCATTGGAAAGCCCTGGTAAAGCTACATGGAATAGGCCTATTAGTTTGCGGATAACTCGTTCAATTATTGAGAAAAGTTGCAAAAACTGGAGGGGGTGCCCCAAAAATGGGCCCAAATGACGTCATTATACCCCATAACTTTTCCCACGGGGATAATTTCAAAAATCGGGCTCCGTCACTACACCTAAATCGACCATTGCGGTTCGAATGAGCTATCTTGCATCAAAATCCGCCCAACCGTTCTCGAGATCCAGGTGCGACAGACACACAGACACATACAGACAGGACCTCCTCAACCCCCCTCCAGAGCCAAAATTGAAAATTCTCGTTCCACTCGCTCGCTTCGCTCGCGAATGGAACTAGCGAAGCTCCCTTGCGAGCCAGAATTCGAGTGGTGAGAATAATCCTCCGAAGCCTGATGGGCCTTCGGGCCATAAAGGCATGTAAACCTTCAGGTCTGCCGGCATGGTACTCGGGCTGGTGCACAGCAGGCACACAGATGAAAACGTGGGGAGTAAGTTGGTGGAATTTGCGCAAATATGGAAAATACGCAAATACGCAAATAGAGAAAAATTTACCATTTGCAACTATACTACTCCTATGAGCTATATCTGCGTAAATAAATTCCAATTGAGTGTGATGAGTCACAGTTACGCCCGCCAATTTTGATAGCCAACGTATGCAGTAGTCAAAACATCATACAACGAGTACAAAAACAATGAACTAACAATTTAATAATTCAATAAAACCCTAAATTGACCGTGAAAAGAGCGTTAAAGAATTCAAACCGACACTTGAAAAAAATCTCATTTTTCATACCAAGTATGAAGCAGAAGTGCGAAAAATATTTGCCACACAATATCTTTAACACTCGCAATGAGCTTGTTGGCCCAGAACACCCCATATCCGACACTAACACTAACAATAAGCACACATTTAGGTGCAGTTTCCACGACTTTTCACCAAAAATTTCGAAAACGTCATTTTTTATGCCAAGTATGAACCAGAAGTGTGAAAAATATTTGCCCAACAATATTTTTAACACTTGCAATGAGTTTATCTGCACAGAAAAACCCATATAAGACACTAAAAGCAACAAAAACAGACATTTAGGTGCATTTCCCACGACTTTCCACCAAATATGAAATTTGGCGCCAACTATAAGCTTATAGACTCCAGATTGGGAAGTAGTTCAAAAACTTTTTATATATCATTGGAAAGCCCTGGTAAAGCTACATGGATTAGGCCTATTAGTTTGCTTATTGAGAAAAGTCGCAAAAACTGGAGGGTGTGCCCGAAAAATGGGCCAAAATGACGTCATTTTGCCCCATATATTTTCTCACGGGAAAAAATTCAAAAATCGGGCTCCGTCACTTCACCTAAATCGACCATTGCGGTTCGAATGAGCTCATCAAAATCTGCCCAACTGTTATCGAGATCCAGGTGCGACAGGCACACACACAGAGACACAGACAGGACCTCCTGAATCCCCCCTCCAGAGACAAAATGGGAAATTCTCGTTCCACTTGCTCGCTTCGCTCGCTCCTTCCATTCGAATTCAATTATAAATTCTTTTTGAAAGCTTTGCAGCAGGCTGGGAATGCTTTGTGGCATTATCTACAGCAGTAGCGTATGAATCCGCGGATTCACGTTACCGTGTTTCTTTCATATTTCAACAAGACTTCCGGTTACTCCCTGATCTTCGCATATAACAAAATATTCACCATTCCCTAAGGATAGGGGTCATCCTTAAGCTGCATTTACAACACTTGAGGTTGAAGCTACACTGCGCCACGTGCAGAAGGCGCAAAATTTTGTGTAAGTCGGCACGAATTAGCAAAAATTGAGGAATTAAAAATAAATTAGCAAAAATTTAACAAAATTTGGCTAAATTGTGAGCGTCTAAAGAATTTGAAGCTCCATCCCAACCTTACCCCCCTCCCCCTGACATCCTTACCGACACACTGTACTTCTCCTGAGCGAACTGACGTTGGACACCTATGCTATACAGCATATATGCTGACGCTCTGAGGTCTCTTGGTGAGTAGCCGGGGTCGGCGGAAGGTTGTCTCGGGGTGGGTGGGAGGAGATATCCGAGGGGGGTCGTCTGGGTGGGTTGTGACAAAAAGGTGTTCATCCCACCATCGCAACCTGATTTTTGCCAATTTCACTAAATTTTTTGCCAATTGACTTGTATTTTTGGAGTTAATGCTTTAGAAGCTTGGGTGCGCGAGCGGCTGCGCGAAGCCTTAGCTAAGGGCGTGAGCTAGTACCCTCAGGGAGGTAGTCCATGGCTTCGGGGGACCGAGGCCTCGGCGACGGTGGAGAATCCCATGAACCCCTGCTTCGGCATGTATGACTATACATGTTTAGAATCTTGTTTAGTATTAGTTGAACAGCAACATGCGCTAAAACAAGCGAGATCAAGAACGAAACCGATATGGTCCACCAATATTATTCGCACGAGGGTTGTGTTTTTAAATGGTTTCCCAATCATCATGAGGCCGCAGCAGCATCATCAATTATTTTGCTGAAATGTGCTTTAATGGACGTGTCAAAGTACTAGAGCTGCAATATATATTGGTAGTCGAAAGATGAGGCCAGCGATCGTATCCGTTTGATGTTGTTTTTGAATTTCGTTGTTGTTCATGGTGTTTTAGTTTGGTTTAAGTGCGAAATAAATCTATAAATAAATGAGGTGCGGCGACAATGACGCTGGTTCTGGTATAGTCTTGCAGATTTTTTGAGATATTGACTGGCATATGGTGATCTCGGTAGCCTAACGAACCGGTTGGGTTATTGATTGCCAGAGAACGGAAACTAAGCGAAACACAGTTGTTTTGAGGAGACGGGAAAGAGAGCAAGGATGGACCCATTATGTGTATATTATATGTTATATGTATATATTATATATATTATATGTTCGTATAGATGGGTATAATGCAGTTATATGAGCTGTTTTTTTAATTTGGTAAGAAAATTATGCGTTGTTTTTGGTTGTATCAACAAGTTTGCTGACCACAGAAACGGCAAAAATGATGAGAACACTGAGTTGGACACCGCCAGGATACCGCGCTATTAAAAGTGGACGAAGCTTAGTTGAGAACAAGGTGATACTGATATATAAAATTCACACGGGAATCTATGATACAGATTGATATTATTCACATTTTCGGGATTTGATCTGAAACACGTCTTTGTATTTTTGATAGTCAATTCCAAATAAAACAGAAATGTAACTTCACAAATTGTTTTATAAAATGCAAGCAGATAAATACTTGCAGTAAGTTTTTTAATGTTAGCCATGTAGAAAATGTCCATCGTAACCTTATTTACAGAACAATTCGTGTGTCAGTTTGTCTTACTAATTGGATGATATATAAGAACCAGTGTTCATTTTGGCGACCTGAATCTGGGCGTAATAGCTGTTCCATATATGACAGGGGCATTCAGGGTAATACAATTTACGCAGAGTGAAAAGCATTTGGTTGGAGGTACTGACACGCCATTAAAATTTCAGATACAGAAAGGTCGAAAAATAATACTTCGGTGGTCGATTTTTTAGTTTTCTGAGCCCATTTGACATTGCAGAATAACAATAATAACTAAGTAATGCATAAGAGCAACTGGAGAGATTTTAACACTCTTGAAAAACATTTGGCATCGAGTAAAGGTCCTTTCGGTTAGTTCATAGTTGAAAATTAGCTAATTTTGAACATACAATGTAGTTAGCAATATTCGACTCAGTTTATAAAATATATTTTGGCATTTTTTGCGACAATTTTTTTTCGTTTTTTTGGGTTGCCAATGGTACCCAAATCTTTGCAAAAAATTTTGTCGATAAACCTATAGTTTTATATATAATTCGAACTTTATTTAAGAGTTGAGCGGAATGGTGCAAATCAGCTGAATTAGTTTATGAGTTAACCACAGGGCATAGGCTAAAGCTCATTCTAAGGCTTGGGCATAGGGTTTCGCATAAATTGGTATTGCTTCTTAACCAGTGAATTGATTCATCCAATTTTTAGCTCAACTACTCGTTGTGCTTTGAATTTAACATTTATAGATAAAATTAAACATTCATCTTAAATAATCTTTTTCGAAAAGTTTGGCTATTGAGGGACTCTTGGTAACCCAAAAATTGTAAATTGCTATAAAAGTGGCCGAACTGAATATTGTCTGAACCAGTTCTTCTAGATATATCCAATGGCACTAAATCTATTTTTGTATATTATTTTAAAGATTGAGCAATTTGCAGATGGGTATCTGATCGAAAAGACACGTCGAGACAATATTAATTAACATTAATCGTCATTATGGCTCTGTACGGCGTTATTGAGTCACCACAATTGTTAAAAGGCCCATAGCTAAAATTAAATAGAAACTTGCACACTCACATGGATCTGTTAATGTAAGCGTTTGTCATACCTTCCGTATGGAGCTCACGACCCCTACTCATTGGTATCGAAAACATACCTGGATTTACAAGAAGTATGATTTTTAGCTTACTGTGATTAATGACATAAACAGTATGTTCTCTTTATGCGATATTGACTCTTCTTATATCTTGCTGCTTCATATATTACTACAACCAAGACGCATAAGGGAAGAGTATGTCACGTGCCAGCACTCTAAAGTAAATAAGTGTTTCATGATACAAGCGCTTTAGAGCCTATATCCCCCATTTCTTGGTGGGTCATTATGAACAAACTCCCCAGGAGTTTTTTGGGGCGTAAGCTTAAAAACACCCGTGTCATCAAACACGGGTTTAGCTTAGAATGCTGGGAAGTGACATACTCTTCCTTTATGCACTCCTGATACAACAAGCTTCGAACTACTGGTACTATTCGTTCCTTCGGTTGAACTTAAAACATTGTAGTGTTTATATTAAATTATAAGAATGTGGGAACCACTCTTTTTAAAAAATCCTCTTTAGGCTCGTGCAGATGCTAAACGATATCGGAATTTCATAATCAAACACGTATTGCAACCAATGCAACAATTAACTGGAACGATCATGTTCTCATGTTTTTAATTTATCAAAGCAAGTGACTGTGATTTTGCGGATAAAGTACGTTCAAATTGCAAAAATCCATCTATCTGATAAGTTCTGCTTGACACGGAAAGGCAAGAAAATATTTTTGCCCATCTGAGAGCTATTTTAAGGAACTCAGTACACCCCGGTCCAGCAAAATTTCTAGCTGCCTGAATTTTATTAGCACCTACAAATTCTCAAGTAACTGAGTAATTACAGTATTAGAAAAGCGCCCAGGAAATTATTTGGGGCATGAAATTTTGCAGTACACACAAATTTTGAAATTAGTGAGTTCTTTGTAGCACCCACGAAATTATTTGGAGCATGAAATTTTGCTGTACATACAAATGTTCAAATTGGCGAGTTCTATATAGACCAGGAATTTATTTGATGCATCAAATTTTGAAGTACACACAAATTTTCAAATTGGTGAGTTCTGCGTAGTACCCAGGAAATTATTTGGTGCATGATATTTTGGAGTACCCGCAAATTTTCAAAAATTGGTGAGTTCTATGTGGCACCCAGGAAATTATTTGGAGCATGAAATTTTGCACTACATAAAAATTTTCAAATTGGTGAGTTCTATGTAGCAACCAGGAAAATATTTGGTGCATGAAGTTTTTCTGTACCCGCAAATTTTGAAACTGGTGGGTTCTATGTAGCACCCTGGAAATTATTTGGTGCATGAAGTTTTGCAGTACCTTCAAATTTTTAAATTAGTGAGTTTTATGTAGCATCCAGAAAATTATTTGGTGCATGAAATTTTGCAGTACCCACAAATTCTCAAATTGGTTAGTTCTATGTAGCACCCAGGAAATTATGTGGTGCGTGAAATTTTGCAGTAGCCTAAAATTTTTAAATTGGTGGGTTCTATGTAGCAACCAAGAAATTATTTGATGCATCAAATTTTGCTGTACCGACAAATTTTCAAATTGGTGAATGCTGATGTTGTACCCAGGAAATTATTTGGTGCATGAAGTTCTCTGTACCCGGAAATTTTGAAACTGGTGGGTCCTATGTAGCACCCTGGAAATTATTTGGTGCATGAAATTTTGCAGTACCTTCAAATTTTTAAATTAGTGAGTTTTATGTAGCATCCAGAAAAATATTTGTTGCATGAAATTTTGCAGTACCCACAAATTCTCAAATTGGTTAGTTCTATGTAGCACTCAGGAAATTATGTGGTGCGTGAAATTTGGTTTTTCCCCGTTGCAGTAGCCTAAAATTTTTAAATTGGTGAGTTCTATGTAGCAACCAAGAAATTATTTGATGCATCAAATTTTGCTGTACCCACAAATTTTCAAATTGGTGAATTCTATGTTGCACCCAGGAAATTATTTGGTGCATGAAGTTTTTCTGTACCCGCAAATTTTGAAACTGGTGGGTTCTATGTAGCACCCTGGAAATTATTTGGTGCATGAAATTTTGCAGTACCTTCAAATTATTCTGTGTGCCATTTTCTGCCGCCCCCTTTAAATTAGTGAGTTTTATGTAGCATCCAGAAAATTATTTGGTGCATGAAATTTTGCAGTACCCACAAATTCTCAAATTGGTTAGTTCTATGTAGCACCCAGGAAATTATGTGGTGCGTGAAATTTTGCAGTACCCTAAAATTTTCAAATTGGTGAGTTCTATGTAGCAACCAAGAAATTATTTGATGCATCAAATTTTGCTGTACCCACAAATTTTCAAATTGGTGAATTCTATGTTGCACCCAGGAAATTATTTGGTGCATGAAGTTTTTCTGTACCCGCAAATTTTGAAACTGGTGGGTTCTATGTAGCACCCTGGAAATTATTTGGTGCATGAAATTTTGCAGTACCTTCAAATTTTTAAATTAGTGAGTTTTATGTAGCATCCAGAAAATTATTTGGTGCATGAAATTTTGCAGTACCCACAAATTCTCAAATAGGTGAGTTCTATGTAGCACCCAGGAAATTATTTGTTGCATGAAATTTTACAGTACCCGCACGTTTTCAAATCGGTGAGTTCTATGTGGCAACCAGGAAATTATTTGGAGTATGAAATTTTGCAGTACACACAAATTTTCAAATTGGTGAGTTCTATGTAGCAACCAGAAAATTATTTGGTGCAAGAAATTTTGCAATACACACAAATTTTCCAATTTGTGAATTGTATGTTGCACCCAGGAAATTATTTGGTGCATGAAATTATGCAGTATCCGCAAATTTTCAAATTGGCGAGTTCTATGTAAGAACCAAGAAATTATTTGATGCATCACATTTTACAGTACCCACAAATTTTCAAATTGGTGAATTCTATGTTGCACCCAGGAAATTATTTGGTGCATGAAGTTTTGCAGTACCCGCAAATTTTCAAATTGGTGAGTTCTATGTAAGAACCAAGAAATTATTTGATGCATGAAATTTTACAGTACCCACAAATTTTCAAATTGGTGAGTTCTGTGTAGCAACCAGGAAAATATTTGATGTATCAAATTTTGCAGTACCGACAAATTTTCCAATTTGTGAATGGTATGTTGCACCCAGCAAATTATTTGGTGCATGAAGTTTTTCTGTACCCGCAAATTTTGAAACTGGTGGGTTCTATGTAGCACCCTGGAAATTATTTGGTGCATGAAATTTTGCAGTACCTTAAAACTTTTAAATTAGTGAGTTTTATGTAGCATCCAGAAAATTATTTGGTGCATGAAATTTTGCAGTACCCACAAATTCTCAAATTGGTTAGGTCTGTGTAGCACCTAGGAAATTATTTGATGCATCAAATTTTACAGTACCCACAAATTTTTAAATTGGTGAGTTCTGTGTAGCAACCAGGAAAATATTTGATGTATCAAATTTTTCAGTACCCACAAATTTTCAAATTGGTGAATTCTATGTTGCACCCAGGAAAATATTTGGAGTATGAAATTTTGCAGTACACACAAATTTTCAAATTGGTGAGTTCTATGTAGCAACCAGGAAATTATTTGATGTATCAAATTTTGCAGTACCCACAAATTTTCAAATTGGTGAGTTCTATGTAGCAACCATAAAATTATTTGGTGCAAGAAATTTTGCAGTACACACAAATTTTCTAATTGTTGAGTTCTTTGTAGCACCCAGGAAATTGTTTGGTGCATGAAGTGATGCAGTACCCGCAAATTTTCAAATTGGTGAGTTCTATGTAGCACATACGAAATTATTTGGAGCATGAAATTTTGCTGTTTACACAAATTTTCCAATTTGTGAATTGTATGTTGCACCCAGGAAATTATTTGGAGTATGAAATTTTGCAGTACACACAAATTTTCAAATTGGTGAGTTCTATGTAGCAACCAGGAAATTATTTGATGTATCAAATTTTGCAGTACCCACAAATTTTCAAATTGGTGAGTTCTATGTAGCAACCAGAAAATTATTTGGTGCAAGAAATTTTGCAGTACCCACAAATTTTCAAATTGGTGAGTTCTTTGTAGCTCCCAGGAAATTATTTGTTGCATAAAATTTTGCAGTACCCATAAATTTTCAAATTAATTAATGGGAAATTTGCTGTATCATAAGATGGTCACCTCGGAAATTAATGGGTGCATGAAATTTTGCAGTACCCACAAATTTTCAAATTAATGGGAAATTTGCTGTATCATAAGATGGTCACCTTGAAAATTAATGCGTGCATGCAATTTTGCCGTACCCACAAATTTTTAAATTAGTGGGAAATTTACTGCATCATAAGATGGTCACCTTGAAGATTAATGGGTGCATGAAATTTTGCAGTACCCACATATTGCAAATTAATGGGAAATTCACTGTATCATAAGATGGTCACTTGAAAATTATGGTGTATGCAATTTTGCAGTACCCACAAATTTTTTCAAAAGATTAGCATATGGCCCGGAAATTTACTTGGTGCATGAACTTTTGCCATACCCATCAAATTTTCCAATTCTGCATCGTATGGTGGCACCTTGGAAATTGATGCGTGCATGAAATTTTGCAGTACCCACAAATTTTCAAATTAGCGGGAAATTTACTTATATAAGGTGGGCACCTTAGAAATTGTTTCATGCATCATATTTTCTTACCCACAAATTTTCAAATTAATTTTGTTGCCCGGAAATTATTTGTGCTGAAGATTTTGCATACGTATTATCAAATTGCTAAGTACTATAAAGTCACCTTAAAAATTAATGGATGCATGAAATTTTGTAGTACCCACATATTAGCAAATTAATGGGATATTTACTGTATCATGAGATGGTCACCTTGAAAATTAATGCGTGCATGCAATTTTGCCGTACCCAGAAATTTTTAAATTAGTGGGAAATTTACTGCATCATAAGATGGTCACCTTGAAGATTAATGGGTGCATGAAATTTTGCAGTACCCACATATTGCAAATTAATGGGAAATTCACTGTATCATAAGATGGTCACCTTGAAAATTAATGCGTGTATGCAATTTTGCAGTACCCACAAACTTTCAAATTAGCGGGAAATTTACTGTATCATAAGGTGGGCACCTTGGAAATTGATGCATGCATGAAATTTTGCAGTACCCACAAATTTTCAAATTAATGGGAAATTTGCTGTATCATAAGATGGTCACCTTGAAAATTATTGGGTACATAAAATTTTGCAGTACCCACAAATTAGCAAATTAATGGGAAATTCACTGTATCGTAAGATGGTCACCTTGGAAATTAATGGGTGCATGAAATTTTGCAGTGCCCACAAATTTTTTTATTAATGTGAAATTTACTGTATCGTAAGATGGTCATCTTGGAAATTAATTGTTGCATGAAATTTTGCAGTACCCACAAATTTTCAAATTAGTGGAAAATTTACTGTATCATAAGATGGTCACCTTGAAAATTAATGGGTGCATGAAATTTCGCAGTACCCACATATTACCAAATTAATGGGAAATTTACTGTATCATTAGATGGTCATCTTGGAAATTAATGGGTGCATGAAATTTTGCAGTACCCACAAATTTTCAAAATAATAGAAAATTTACTGTATCATAAGATGGTCATCTTGGAAATTAATGGGTGCATGAATTTTGCAGTACCCACAAATTTTCAAAATCATGGAAAATTTACTGTATCATAAGATGGTCACCTTGAAAATTAATGGGTGCATTAAATTTTACAGTACCCACAAATTTTTAAATTAGTGGGAAATTTACTGTATCATAAGATGGTCATCTTGGAAATTAATGGGTGCATGAAATTTTGTAGTACCTACAAATTTCCAAATTTGTGGGTGCTATGTTGAACCCAGTAAATTTTTGGA